>JAOUZG010032472.1:2177482-2189447 GCA_026289955.1 Argiope argentata | reverse complement strand
ATAGATAGATAGATAGATAGATAGATAGATAGATAGATAGATAGATAGATAGATAGATAGATAGATAGATAGATAGATAGATAGATAGATATGTCTGCACATACTTTACAAAACAAAGAAAGTGGAGTATATGTAAAGATGGGATAAATTATAAAAACTTTTTAAGAAAAAGCAAACATTAAAAATTACTGTGAACATCATTAGTTTTTTCATTACATGGTAGTGAAGGGAGAAACTCTTCACTACCATGTAGAATTCCATGGATATTCTCAAAACTATGTTTTTCCCACTATTTCATACACATGGAAAAGCAAATAACTAACCTAAAAACAATTTATATACAGTGTATACTTGAAATGACCCAAAACCACTAATCAAGTCCGAATTTCTTTAACATCAAGTCATTTATCTATCCATTTCATCTATCGATCGACATTGAGATAGCTACAACAGTATTATACACATATTTTTTAAACTTTTAATTGAAATGAAAACACAGTTGCCAACAATTACAACACACTGCACATTGAATTTTAAATGTCAACTGGGGCAACACCAATGTGCGAATTTTCTATGCCAGTTGGAGTAACGCAATACAGATTAGAAATTTTTAACTAATTTTATTCTGCTTTATTTTAATTCAAAAGTACTCCAAAATGAGCGTGAAAAATCAATAAACAATGTTCAATTTTAAATATATAAACACTAAGAAAATGAACATAATCATTTGAAATGATTGGACGAAGACATTTTAAGCTTAATCTTATTAGAATAGTATAAAAACAAACAGAAATCTTTCTCATTTGGCGGTGGGGAAATTAAGATTTTTTGGTGGGAAAGTAAGAAAAGTTTCATTTTTACTATTTTCCTCACAATTTTTCTGTTATTCTCTCTCTCTCTCTCTCCATAAGAACCTTTTCATGTCTTAACGAAACTCTTTTTTAAAATATTAGGCATATTGGTCAAGCCGTTCTTGAGTTTTGTGCTTATCAACACATTTTTATTTATATAGATTGCTCCATTAGAATATATTCTCCCCCAGAAATTGCCTCAAATATGATAAACAATAGGTACATAAATTTCCATTAAAGCAATTTTAAACTGTTCAATTTGTGGTGAGAAAGGGAAAAAGATGGCATTCAACATTTTCTTTAAAATAACTTTTTTCATGTCTTATTCTGCAATAGTTATAATCAAAACTGAAAACTATTATATTTTAATAGTGCACTGTTATTCAAAGATATAATTTCTGGAAAAACTTTTTTTTTGTCTTGTCAATTTTTTTAATGCTTATTGATAGTATCAAAATAGCCTCTATTTCTGATATACAATGATAAATTAAATGAGAATCTGCAAGCAATACTCTATAAAAGTCTGAAAACTATAATTCTTTATTAGTATTAAGTCATTTCTCATGTAACAACAGTTCTTTGACAGTCTTGTCTTGTATAAAAATCTAGTAACCAATAAAAGTTAATATCAAATGTATAATATCTAGAATACTGAGTGTGAAATACTATGAAAACTCATGACTATGCTAGAATGTCTAGAGCTGTCTTTCAGAAAATTTAATTGTTTGCACCATTTTCTTAATACATAAACTATGTAGGCAAATGAGCTATTCAAGAATAAGATAAAAGGATAAGAGATAAGTCGAAAAGAACTCTATTCATAGTAAAATTTGTTTTCTTTGTAGGATAAAGGGAAAAAATTATAACTAAAACAAAATGATTTTGTGATCATTTAGTGTCATCACGCTCATTTAATTATTAAAAATTAACAGTACCCGATTTTTAAAAAAATTGTATGCATTTGAATAACCACTATCTATTAGCTTGATTTTTTATAACCGTACTGATGATGTATTTCAAATATTTTTACTTCAAAAATTGTTGTATGGTGTTCAAAATTTAATATTTGAACAACAATTACTAAAAAAAAAATCTGATAAATTTATTAAACTGTATGTCCTCATATTATTTCAATTCTATTATTTTCCAATTGAAATGCTATAAGTTTCTGAGTTAACATTCAATAATTGAATTCTGGAATTCAATCCAAAGAGTCATCCTGTAATACTCAAATAGCAGAAACAAAATGTGGAATGCAATTTCTTTATAAAATATCAAAATGTATATCTATTTAGATAAATATCATTCCTTCATTAAAAAAACTTAAAAGTAAAAAAAAAAAAAACTACCTGAAGATTAGATTATACACATTATGCTAAACTTATACATTCCTTCCAAAGATTTTTAAAAAATTGAAAAATCAAAATTGTTAACATGTAGATATAATAGCTGGAAGATTGGACATAAGAAGGATAAAGGAACATAAAAATTCTAATGATTCATGTTTTTCTTGTGTGATTCTGTTAGCAGAAAAGAAGACAGATAGAAATAATAAAAATGCCCTTGCCTTTAGAAAGGAGTAATAAATAAATTATTATAATTTTAAAGGCACCATGATTATTAAAAAACCATTCCTTGAATGTGGATTAAAATTGGGTTAAATAATATAATATTCAAATATTTATCAAGCTCAATAAAAAGAAAATACATATAAATAATTTCAAATGCCTCTTTAATATATGTTCAATAAATGATATTAAAAGAACAGAATCTGAGCCTACATAGATAATTATAAAAAAAATCAAAACATGCTAAAAGACAAAAACTGCTGATTGAAAGTATTCAATAAACATTAATTTCTATTTCATAACATTTTATGCTTTATGACGAATAAATTCAATTAATTATTCTCAGACAACCTAATAACTGAAGCCTCTAGACCAAGCAAGACATTTAGTACATACTCACAAAAAAAAAAAAAAAATCCAAAGACAAGACAGATTGCCATGTAATAAACTCAAAAAAAAAAGAAGAAGAAGAAGAAGTAGAATGAAAAAAATTGTGAGTAACTTCAGTGTTATTTATTAGTATTATTAAAATTTCTTTAAAATATTTTTTTCCTAAGAAATGATCATAACTTTTTACAGTCAGCTTTTACAACAAATGCAGGGTGGTCAAAAAAATTTAAAAACTTCCCCTACACATAAAACCCTAGCAGCCTATTGGCTCAACGAATCGCACCAAAATTTCAGACATGGTAGTTTGAAGATATGCGTTGGAGATTGTGATAATTTTAAATAATGAAGAGCTCATAGTTATAATTACAGTGAGAGAATTTCAAAATTTTTAAATGGCAACACCCACTTTTTCCTTGTGCAAATTGATCAGCGTGTTGAAAAACCAGAAATGGTGTTGAAATGATTAGCGTGTGATGAAAATTACCAGCGTAAAATATTTGCAAAGAAGAACCTTATGATGGACCACAGACAACACAGAGAGGAAGAGCTTTGATGCAATTTGCAAAATTCACAGCGTTAGACAGTAGAAGCACCAATCACAGAATACCATATGCAAAGCATTGCTTGTGGATAAACTTTTAAAAAGCAGTGTGGGAAGAGGGTCTCTTCAGTCAAATGTTCGATTGTGCCACCATTATGACATTTACAAAGAAACAATGAGGTGAATTGACAAAGCTATTTTATTTTAATGGAGAAAATGCTGCTGAAGCAGTGTAAATTAATCAGCAATATCACAAGTAAAGACGAGAAAGTAAGAACATTTGAAGAAACTGGATGTAATTGTTGCGGAAGAGCTTAATATGATTACTGCAGGTCCATCGCATACTGCAAGATGTATTAATCACAATTTGGATTTACCAAAAACCACAGTTCTCAGGCTGACGTTGTTCTTTATTCAGAGGAAATCACAGTTTTTTGTTCTGAGGATGTTTCCTAATCAGTTTCTGTGCATCCAGATATTGCAGTCTGGAGATGAGAAACTGTTTGTGGACATAATTTTTTTTCCTCTTCAGATATCATGAAGATTACAGATGGACGTAGAGGATAATATGGTCGGATGAGGCACACTTTTCTTTAACTGGAAATGTTAACACCAAGAACTGTGTAAACTGGGTTAACAAAACCTCTCACGATGTGTCACCAGTGCCTTTACACGAAACCCAAGAGACTGTGAGGTGCGGTATCGCTAGCATATTTATTCTCGGTCCATACTTCTTTGAAGAGGTCACTACCACAGGTTTGAAATGGTGCTCTGTATAAATTAATGTTGCAGAGCTATGTTATTCATTAATTGCAGGCACCAAATGTCATTAGCGACATTGTATGGCAGCAAGATGGGGCCCCTCCACATGTCGCCCAACATTTTCAAACCATGTTGCAACAACTTTGGTGATACAGTCATCTCTAGTTACTTTTTTTTTCTTACATTACTTCTACTTTTTTTAATGTTAAAATGCAGGATTCAGACTCAGAATAATAGTAAATATTATCAAGATGTAAAAAAAAGAGATTAATGAAATATATTTATTTATATTATCATGTAAGCACCAAAATATTTTAACTGAAATACAATAATTCTTTAAGCTACTTTATCTTTTCAAGATATCTGTTTTACACAAAATCCGTAGAACAAATGTATAATATAGAAAGATTTGTTGACAATTTTTTTTCTAATAATCTTACCAACATGAAGTAAACAACAGAAAAACTCAAGAACATTGCCTAAAAATGAGGTTCAAAAAAAAATTTAAAAAAATTAATGAAGATTAATAGAAAAATGAATAATTTACTTTTGATAAATCAAAAAGACTAGTAATATCATACCTTGGAGATACAGCAGATAAAATAGAAAGCACAGAAGACAAAATAAAAAATGAAATTAGAAAGACTTATCATTAATTCAGAACAATAATAAGTTCTCAAAAGCCTTAAATATAAGTAGTAAACTCAAATTACAAAAATTCAATGCAAAATTATTAGCTGTCATTCCTTATGCTAATGAAAATTGAAAACTTACTAATCATTGTCCTCGATATTACAAAATAACTATTTTATGGTAAAAATTACTATTATAAGGTATCCCAAAAACAAAAATCAAATTCCTCTAAACACTTGCTTAGAAAGATTCTTAAAATGCATTGGCCAAATAAAATTCCAAATATTAAACTATAAAATGTATGCTAAATAATTTATAGCAAAATTAGAAAAATGAGCTAAACTTAAATTGAATATATACTGCCATCAAATGATAGTATTATAGTTGTGCTAAAATAGGCCCTGGATGGAAAGAAAGAGACCAAAGACTGCATAGCACCAAATGCTAATAGAGGGGAAAAATTATTTTTGGCAATGTTAGGCCGAAATTAAAAACACACTTAGCATTAAAACAAGTTGCATGGTGAATAGCTGTTGGAGACCCATGCTCTAGCTAGATATAAACAGAAATGATAATGATTATTGGGGCTACAAAGAAATTGTCGAGGCCTTTTTTTAAAAAAAAATCTTTCAATATTTACAAAAATTTAAGAAGGTAATTTGAATGATAAAAAATCCATTCAAATATATATTTAACAAAAAATATATCAAATTTATTTTTCATTTATCAATATTTATTTCCGATTTTCTTATTTATAAGCATATTTTGGGCTCATGAAAGAAAAAAAAATAATAGTTAAAAATATTTAAAGCTTCATTTCTAACCTTCATCTTTGTCTGAAAGATACACTTTAGAACAGTAATAACTTTATTTAAAACATGATAACTAAATATATGCTTTGTTTCTGCTATACACAGGGAAAGGAATTAAAGGTCAGAGAAAATACAGTCCTTGATTTTTTTACTCTTTTCTTCCAGAAAGAACAACTTACACATAATAAGAGAGAGGGGAAAAACTGTATATCTGTTTCAAATCTTTAACTATGTTTCAATTGAAGTGCATTGAGTTAAAAATATTAGATCACCAATAGATTTAAATATTTACAAAATTAAATAAATTAGCAATTAAATTTATTCGTAAATATAAAAAAAACGGGAAACTCTAATAATTTTTTATCAATATTAGTTCAAAAAGAATACCAGCACTCAACAGCTAGAATGAGAATAGAAGTGTTTAAAAAAATCAGATTGGTCCAAACATTGATCATTTCTATTAACTATAAGATTATGTTTTTTTTTCTTTTTTATTTTATTTTTCAAAATTAAAAAGTGATATTAAATTATAGAGAACTGGGAAGTTGATATGGACTTACCTTCAGTAAAATATCCAATGAATGCTTTTTTAGTTTCCTCAGTTTGCCTTGCCATATTAAGTACTTCTGTTTTATCAATCAAGTGAGTATGAATGAAGCATATTCTCATAAGACCTTTGTAACCTCTTTTCACATATTCATCTTGATAGTAAGTTCTCTTACCACCCTTTTTAATTTTCACAGAAATAGCTGCTTTGCAATTAAAATCTAATTTTGAACCTTCATCATCCTGAAAAAAATTAACTTTATTAATAAATTAACCCAAGTAAAATATCATAAACAAATTTTAAGGAAAATATCTTATTCTTATTACAAACAAAGTATACAATTAAAAAGATACTGAAATATAGGAAAGCTTTAAATATGAGAAAATAGGCAAGAGAAATATGAGAAATAGATAAAATTATTAAATCAGAACACAAAAATTTTGTATATATTATTTCTTATCTGATTTTCTTTGACATACACACATCAACAAGACCAAAAACTAATGTTATGAATAGGAAAAACAATTTTAATCTAATCAAATAATAAATTAAAATTGCAAGGAATCAGATTTGCTTCACCCTGAAAGAAATATTAAGGAAGCTATATTTTCCTGGACATCTTTTTGAATGTAGCTTATTTATATTTCTATTAAATGTTCAAAAAATAATTAAATACAAGAATCTGTTAACATTGTAGAAAATTGTCATAAATTTCTTTAACACTGCTTTGTTGCATTTAGATTGTTACAGTCAACAGTTTTTTTATGCGCTATGAAGAAGAAAATAATAATTATAAACATTAAACAAATATAGACAACTGAGATGAGATTATTGAATTTTATACTGAACGGTGCTTTAATGAAAATTCACTATTTAAGTGTTATAAAATATATAAAAATAAACATTATAATTAGCAAACCAGATTTTTTTAGATATGCTCTGCATTTTCTCAGTTTATTTGTATGATTGAATAGCAAAATAATCATAAATTATAGAATAAGAATTTTAAGAAATAACAATATGACAGACTCCTATTACAACTATTCTTAAATGTCTATCATAATCAAAGCATCATTGTAAACAGAGTAAAACATAGAAAAAGTGAACCAAGTTTTAAAATTAGAATTTTCTAATAAATTTTAATTTCATATTCAAAAATTTAACATATTTTGTACCATACTCAAGTGAATATTTTATTTGCACTTCAAGGTTCATTATTTAAAATCAAATATGCTGTGTAGAGTATGATTTGGCAAAATGATTTTAATTTTATCAGTTTTTACCTTATGTGGTATTTATGTATTTTACCATCAAACTTTATCGCCAAATTTGAAGTCATCACCAATGAGTTGCTCAACCGTTAATTATGGCAATCTGGTAATGGTGCAATCCATTGATCTTTATCACCAAAAAGTTACTAAACCATTGGTAAAGAAGGCATAATATGTAAATACCCCTTATTTTTATGTAATTCAGATATAAGAGGCATGGAGTTCACATACTTTATTATTTACCATGAAACCATGCTGAAAAGTTGTTTTCGTATAAACTGCATTATCATACACTGTATAAAATACATTATAGTGTTGTCCATTTCTGAAGATGATATAGATGATGCTATGAGGATGAAAATGCTTGTTGCACATATAAGTGCTATGCAACTTATTGTGAAAGGTTGCTGCTACATATATACAAACTGCTTTAAAAATTAGTGAATTTTAAATAACATTTATAATCAACAAATAATTTCTATAACCATTATCTAATTTCAAGGAATAAGGTTTGGATGAATGTTTCAAAAGGAAGTCACAATAAAGAGTAATGTTACTGCAAATACCAATAATAATTAAATGTACAAGTTGTTATTATCATAGATTAGTTAATAATGTTATGGGGAGTTATAATATTACTACAAACAAGAAAATTACAAACAAAAAAGATAATCATACATATTATTGTAACAAAAAAATCTTTAAATTAAAATTAACTGAAATAATGATTTCTCATCTAAAATTCAAAATTTTTACTCAACAAATTCTTAATATGATTCATTTTTCAAACAATTAAATATTTAGATTACATAAGTTACCACTAAATTTATATAAATAATTATTTCCAATAATTAATTTTTTCATAATGAAAAATTTTAAATATTCTAACAAATACATGAATGTTAGAATATATATATATATATATATAAGGATTTTGTCTACCCTCTAATCCTATAAAATATATTAAATATTTGAAATTATATTTACAGTATTTTGCTAAGTACATAAGTTACGAAAGTTCATAAAAATATAGCAATAAAATTTAGAAATTCAATATAAAAACAGGTTATTTTAAAAGGAATTAAAGATCTTAAAGTGATCTTAATGTACATTAGAGCAATCAATGCTTTCTTGCATGCACATGAATGTGTGATCCAGGAGTTCATAATTTGTACTTTTAATTATTTCAAAATGACAACAATTTTAAAAATGCAGTTGAAAGTAGTCTTTAAAAGAGATATTTTTAACAAACAGGATATATTTATTGGTTTTTTTTAATCATTATTTCATTATTAAGCTGAATATATATATATCATTTAAGATCAAAACATTGATTTGTAAATTTGATATTAATAAAACTAATAAGATATCTTTAAGATCTAGAAGAGGCAAGTCAATCTTGTAAGACAACTGATGAAATATTCTCATAAACCTTTAAAAAATATCGACTGAAGCCTTTACTAACATAAATGCACTGTTGATAAAATTTAGAATTTAATTTAAAATTTTCTTTAAAAAAACAATGAAATTTCAATTGAAAATAAAAAATATGCAATTATCAGAATTCGATAGCAATAAATAGCTACGATAGTTTGTAAACAAACTGTCACAAAAGCTTGACCTCCCATTTAAATTGACACTTCGGAACGATTAATTCGGACATTAAATTGTTGCTTCTCCTTAATAATCTATTAAACCTTAAATATAGTTATAATCGATGGACGTACATCGTATTTTCTTTTTTTACCGAATGAAGAATTCTGACACACATAAAGCTGATTAAGAACATTTTCTTCACATGTTGTACTTTGTCTTAATAGCCATTCAGTGTTGGTGTTTCCTTTGAAATGTTTAAACCATTCTTTGACATCATCGTAATCATTTAAAGCAATTCTCAGTTCACACTCAAAGTTTTGGGAGTCAATTTTTCTCTTTTTAAGGATTTTGTATTTAAACTTCTTAGGGAAAACTATATTTTCTACGTCCAACTCACATGGCTCCATGTTTAATTTGTTGACAAACAACTGCTTCGCCTTTTAAAACTAAACGTAACCGCAAATCATCGTATCTTTTTCTTTTTTTTTTGCTCTATTTTGGTGTTTTTTTTAATAGCGACAACAATAAATGTAAGAGGCACAATAACTTCATAATAGTTATTTTTAGATCTATATATATATAATATAGTTACACTCAAAGGTATAAAAACTTGTGGGTGTGAAACTTTGTAGCTGCCCTTTTTTAATGCTGGCACTATAGTTTGGCAACACCAACTTTCGCGCAATTTTTGGTATTTGGTACTGATTTCTGCAGTTTCGTTTACTATCTCAAAACGGATAAACTTTTCTAAAATTAAGTATATCATATCTATTAGAATAGTTGCAATGGAAATCGACAATCAATTTGAAGATTCATTTGATCCCAGTGTTTATCCAGATTTGTTGCCCATTTATTATAAACGTTTATTTCCATTTTATTTATATCACAAATGGTTAAGATATGATGATGGTAAAATATGGCTCTGTTTTTGTATTTATGTGTCTTTGAAATTTCGATATCCTCAGATAAAAGTTATAATTTTAATTCATTTTTTTCTTTAGATAAACTCTTTATAAATAGAGAGTTTTCTTTTACTCTAAAAGATGATGTATACTTAAGATACCAGTCATTTAAAGAAGAAGAAGATATGAGAAAAGAAATTATACAAAAATGCCCTCATAAAATTGATATAGGAGCTGTGTACTCTTGTCGGGTAATTATATTATATTTGTTAACATGTTATTTTTTTTTTACTTGCATTATTATTTTCTAGCTAACATCTTTAAATTTTACATTTATTTTTTTGTGTCAAAATGATATTTAAAAAAAAAGAATGAAATGATAACCAAATAAATATAATAATTATAACAAAACTGTTGAATATTAAAAATTTGTCAGTTTGTTTATTTATGTGTTTTACAAAGTTTTTATCACTTAAATTAGTCTCTTGGTTAAATACTTGCCTATTAATTTATATTATTATTATTATTGCTTCTAATTCAGCCTAGTGACCAACGCACAGCTTCAAATTTTCATCCTTTGGAAAAAGAGCTAGTTTTTGATATTGATATGACTGATTATGATGAAGTAAGAACATGCTGTAGTGGAGCTGACATCTGTAAAAACTGCTGGCCTTTTATGACTATTGCCTTAAAGATCTTAGACAGAGCTTTAAGAGGTAACATATATATATATATATTAATGTAAGAAATTTTTAAACTTAAATACATGGTTTTAATTTTTTTTAAAAAATCTGTTAACAAGATGTTTGTTAGTAAAATTATGTATACACTTTTTTTTTTGTATCTTTATATTGGAATTTATGAAACTAGTGCTATGATTCAAATTAGTTGAGGAAAATACGATTCATCACCTATTTTATCACTGTTCCCCCCCCCCTCCCATCAGTTTATCAATCTTTTAAAAAAAAGTTCTTTAAGTATTTTTTTTGAGGGGGGGAGGAGTTGATGAGAATTCTTTTATGCTAAAATAAATTTGTTTTGGAAAAGCTGAGTAATTGAGATTTTCTTATAATCTCTGTCTATACAAACATAAAGTTGAAATGTATTTATTCATAACAATCCTGTACATATTGGAAATAGAAATTAAATATGTTCCTAAAAATATATCACTTCAATTTATTAAGTTTTACATTTAATTAGAATAATTATGTATCCATTCAATCTTAATTAAAAGTTATTGTTGTGTTTGTCTTTTAGAGGACTTTGGTTTTAACAATCTGCTGTGGGTTTATTCTGGAAGAAGAGGAATCCATTGCTGGGTGTGTGATAAGGAAGCTAGAGAACTGAGTCCAGCAGCACGTAGTGCCATTGTTGAATATTTAAGTGTAATTAAGGTAACCTTAGGCTGATTAAAATATTTGCATTTGCAGCTAACAATTTCTATAGTTAAATTTTAATGAAATTAAAGTTAAATTATTTCATGGTTTATTTTTACAAATTATCATTGAGCATTTAAATGTATTTTAATTAAAATATACAAAGTAAAGAATGTTTGAAAGAAAAATGACTTTACTTTCTGCATTCATGACATTTTTAGATTTTCATCATCATAAATACAAAAAAAAATCCTCATTTTCTCTACATTTTTATCAATTATTTTGCATATATTTTATGGTAAAAAAATACGTTTCATGTTTGTTTTATATTACATAAATTAAATCTCTTTACTGTCAATCAAGGACATACTTGTGCATCATATATATCTTCCTCTACAAATATTCTCTTTGTTATGTACTCTAATTAAATAGAATTTAGATTAAGCAAATTCTTCAAACTTGAAATGCAGAATGGTTGAATTTGCTTCATTTAGGAAAATTGTGAAATTGGCTTTTCTCTTTTCTATAGCACCAATTTATTCCCCAGATTTTAGAGAATAGATATTTAGCAAATTAAAATGACATAACAATGTTTTGAATTAAATTACTTTAGATGATAAAGTTATTGCCTATTAAGATAAATTTTTCTGGTCATAACCATTCCACAAAATATATATATATATATATATATATATATATATATATATATATATATA
>JAOUZG010032472.1:2155873-2177472 GCA_026289955.1 Argiope argentata | reverse complement strand
TATATATATATATATATATATATATATATATATATATATATATATATTACTCTTAACCAAATTTATCTATAGAATGCATATTCAAATTCTCCTTTCCCACACTAACCTACTCTTAAAAAATATTGCTTTATTATAGTTATATTTTAGGATTCAATAAGAATATATTCTGTTCTTAAAGAGATTGTTTCTTCTTATGGAATATCTATATATATAGTAATGAAAATTTTGGCTTAAGTCATAGTAAGAAGAAAAAACAAACAAGATAATAAGCATTAAACATCTAAAATATTATAAAATGTATTTTAATGCTAGCAAATTAACTTAAAAACTAATTATAGATATAAAGTTTTATTAAATAGTTGGGTATATGTTTGGGAAGTATCATCTTCATAATTATACGCAAATTTTAGCTATAAATTGTTCAGATTTTAATTTATTTAAATGTATATACAAATTATTATATTATACTAAATGTCAAATTTAGTATAATATTTATTATATTAAACTACTTTAAATATAATTAAATGCATACCTATTACAAAAGTTAAGTAAATGTTGCACAGAAATTTCCTATTCCATTTTCCATATTGTAAAAGTTATCAAGATTTGTTTTGAATAGCACAATGCTAAATGTGTAATGAATTGTGTGATAAGTATCAGAAAATAAATGAAAATGCCAAACCTATTTATTTAACCGTAAAATCACATTTTAGTTTATTATCTTAAAAATGCTATCCATCTGAGATTGTTGACTGAATAAATAGAATTATAAAATATTTTTATTGTAGAGGCTTCTAATAATGACCAGTTTCGTAAGAGAGAAATTTCTTACTCTTGATTGAGTATTTCTATTTCTAAAAATCTTCATGTACATGTTGATCTCTGTATTAATATTTAATAAATTTTAGAAGACCATTTCTAAAACTGTTTTAATAAATATTGGAACTTTTCACTTATTTATTATACTGTTTGATGTTTTAGGGTGGTGAATACAAAGCCAAAAAAGTTCATTTGCCTGAAACTTTACATCCAAGTTTAAAGTAAGTTGCATTTCTTTATATTTAAAACACATATAGATGTAGGAAAAAGATAGTTGATTTAAAATATTTCTATAAACATACAGAATTTAAGAAATAAGTGTAATACTACCATCAAATATTATTTGAATAATATGCCATTTATTCTTCGCTATTTTCTTAAATTTGTTTTCTCATTTAAAGAGGATTAAGTTGCATCTAATATTTTCATACTATTAATCAATGATTTCAAAATTATAAATTTTAAGAAATGAAAACATTTGTCATTAATAGATAGTACTCATTGTTAAAGAAACCCTTATTTAATTATTTTAATAATGATTTAAGGAGAAATGTTTTGTTTATTTGATTTATTCAAAAAAAATGTTTTTTGTAGTGTACATACATGATTCATAATAATATGTATAGTGTATTGAACTTTTAAAATGAGGATAGCTTAGAATAAATACCATGAGATTAGATTATTTACTAAATTGTACGAGAATTAATCATGTTAAAAAATAAATCTTTACATGTAATGTTAATAATTTACTATTTTTCTTTTTCTTGCAGGCAAGCTGATAAAATTATTTCCAAGTATTTTGAAGATCTCATGTTAAATAAGCAAGATTTCTTAGCCACTCAAGAGAATTGTGAAAAAATCATTGCAATGTGCTTGGATCAAAATATCCTTTAGGAATAATAATAATAATAAATTGTATGGTACTTGTAAATCTCATTTTAAATAGTTTTAAATCTTATCTTTCCTCATTTTGTTTTTACCAAACAAAGATTCCTACAACCTAATTTTCACTCTTTCAATTTTTATTTTCATTTTTATAATTTCTATATGGTTAATTTAATGTGTTTATCAATTTCTAATGAAATTATTTATATTAATATTTTACTAATTATTGTATTCTTAAAATTTGCATCACAAAATCCATTTAAATTATGATTTTATAAGGTTAAAAAAACTGGTTTCAGACAAGATTATCAATCAATATTTTTAATTTTTGTTATTATTATTTGTTAGTATTAAAATTTTATTAAAAAATATTCAGTTTAAAGTAACTACAATATGAATTAAAATAATAAAAAAAATATTTTTATCATTGAATTCTAATAACCTAAGGCAATTAAACCTTTTTTTTATAAAAAAAAATTATGAAAGATTTTATATAATGTTATATACATATTATGCATCAGTTATAATTTTCAAAAAATAATTTAACTTTATAGTGATAGATACTTTAAGAATTGATATAAAGTAAATAGTACATAATTGATTTGTTACATTCCTTAATAAAGTTAAATGGGAAAGAATATTTGAAGAGTGCTCTTAAAGATTCAAAATCAAGCCAAGAAAAGTGGGAGATTATCAATCAAATTGACGATGTTGTGATGCCGGTAAATCATGCATTTTAATAATATCTTAAATTATTGTTTATTCCTTTAGAAAATATATCAACTATGTTTTCACTTCTTATTACAGAAAGGAGTTAAAAATCGATCAAAGCATTTCCTAACAGAGGTAAAATTCCAGTTGTGTTATCCTCGTTTAGATATCAATGTAACGAAAGGATTAAACCATCTTCTAAAAGCACCATTTTGTGTCCATCCAAAAACAGGCCGTGTTTGTGTTCCCATTGACGTCAAGACAATTGATTCTTTTGATCCATTTTCAGTACCAACTATTTCGTAAGTATTTTACAATAAATGCTTTAATAATAAAACTTTAGATGTTAATCTAGATTTATACTTGTTTGAAAATAAGTATTACTTCAATTATATCTACTAATAATAAAGGTGATATGTGTACTTTACAATTAGGCTATTTGACTTGCAGATTCCAAACTTGACACACATATACTTAGGATGATAAAAAATATGCATCCGGAAAGCTTTTTTTTAAAAAAAAAAATTTTTTTTAATTAATCAAAAGGTGATCTTTGCTTTGCTGTGAAATCTGAAAACATCATTGTATAAAAATAAATTTTATACTGCTTCAAAAATATTTTTGATATCTATGTAATGATATAATTTAATGTTTTTCTAAAAAAAATTTTCCCTAATTTTCAATAATGATTAAATTGCAGTTCTGCTATTCAAACCATTTTCATCATTTCATCAAATATTAATTTTATCCTGTTATTAAAAGCTAGAGAAGAAAGATTATGTTTAATATATGTTATATTTCCAAAAAAATAATAAAGTTTTGCAACAATGCTGCTCAAGTTTGACTGGAGATTTATAATTTTAATAGTGCTGTTGCATCATTAAACAAGTATTCAAGGAATGTGGTAGAGTGTAAAATGAATAGAACATAAGTAAGACTAAATAAAATATCTCCAATGACTGGCAATTATTCATATGAAGCTATCTAATTAAAATGGAAATAAATATAAACAATAGTCTCAGTTAACCAGTTTTGGTGGGCAAAGAGAACAAATATTTAATAAATGATAGAGGAGGTTTAAACCATCTTTACATAGTAAATTTTTATTTGGGAATAAAATTTTAAAGAAATTTATTTCATCATTATAATATTTTTAAAAAAATTGGATTCCATGCAATTTATAATGAATTTCTGATCAATTAAACAACTACTTTAATCCAAAAAAAAGTTTCCTATGGCATATTTTACAAAATGAAGAATTATTCAAAAAACTTATAATAAGTTGTTAATAATTACATTGCAGGAGGAAAAACTTTATATCTTTTCTCTTTAGATTCTTTACTTTCTACAATGAAAAAAGCTTTTTGAAAATGCTGTATGGAAAGATGGGGAATGTAATGGCACTCTATATTAGAATAAATTTACCTTCTTTTGTTATAATTGTTATTTACCAAAAGAAAAGTAATATGCTTTGATAAGGAAATTCCTAACTTTTCAATTATGTTGTAAATGAATGAGTTTGCAAATGCAAACCCACTACTTGTATAACTACTTTTGCTTCGTATTTGTACTAATTCAATGATTTATTCTGAATTTCTTGAATTTTTCATTATTTGGGGCATTTCAGTTAATTGCAAACCTTTCATTGTTTATGCTTATTAAAGCAGTTTTGTTAGCAAGCATGAAATGAATTTATTATTTTTTAAACTTATGAATATATATTATTGTAAAGCAGATTTTTTTGTTTTTAAAGTTACTTTTTCATCCCCATAGATTTCGTAACTGTGTGTAAATATAGCAACTTTACATTATTGACTTAACACAAACTGATTAATTGAGGATAAAAATTGAACTGGTCCAAAAATTATGATAAATATATTTATGATGTGTTAACATCATCAAAGAATGTATAATTGTGAACTAGATTTACATTCAAAACAGATACACTATTTATTGATATACATGAATATTTTTTTATGTCATAAATATGAATTAAGAAAATTTATAATATAGGAATCAAGACCTGTTATATCAAATGGTTTGTATATTCTTGTTAATAAATTTTAGGAGCCTTTGCAAGGAGATAGATGAATATGATGCTTCTCTGAAAGAAGTCAATAATCCTGATGACATCATGGATGAAGGCCAAAAATCTATAGCAACTAAAATTGAAGATTACAATAAAACAAGCATGCGTACATCAATAGAAATTTTCAAGAAATTTGTTAAAAATTTTGGCTGATGTGGAGTATTTTATATATTACATTTTTATATATATTCATATAAAATGAAATGAGATATGCCCTAAATTATTATGGTTGCATTATGTTGTAAATAAATAGTGAGATGTTTTTTTTAAAAAAAAACTTGAGCATTTCTTAAAAGCATTTTTCTATTTTTAGAACTTTTTTACATAAACATTTATCTGTTACCCAATGAGCAGTTGCATATAAAATTACTAATGTATTTGGTTGAGTAAAAATTGAGTGAGAGGTTTATTTTTCAAAGTTATATTTATTAAAGGTTAAATCTCAATCCAAATATTATATATTCTCTTTAGTTCAATTATCTTCTTAATTCCCCATTCTTAGAAGGAACTATATTTATGAAAAACTGGCTGATTTACATCCTCATTTGAATTTAATGTTATTCCATGCAAGAAGTTTTGAAGAGAATGAAACAAGTAGAAATATGATGTCTTAAGATCTGGCATGTATGGCTGGGTGAGGCAGCACATACTACCAAAGCTCTAATAATTTGTAATGGAACACTACTCATTTTTGGATGACAGTTTGGTTCAAACTGTCCTGTTGCTTACAGTACACATCCAAATTTATTGTTATGTTCCTTAGTTGGAATTTAAAAACACCACATCCTTCCAATCCCACTACACTGTGAGCGTATAATCTCTCTTTAATGAAACTGCTTTTAAAATGGCTTACAGCGAATCATCACCTTGGGACCAAAATTGTTTACCTGCCACATTGTTTTAAACAATCTACTTCTCATCACCAGTTATTATGCATTTCCTGAACATATTGCAGAAATTAATTTAATTTATTAGAGCTTTCAAATGAGCTTCTGAGAATTCATGAGGAACCCAAATATTGAGCTTTCTTGTGTACCCTAGTTTCTTCAGATGAGCATGAACGCTTTTTTGAATGATCTTCAATGTCTTTATTTTGTCCTCATTAATTTGGCTAAGCCTTCTTGACCTTAGAGTGTATTTCAAATTAAAATCACCAGTGCAAAATTTTTTAAGCAGCATTTCCATAGTAAACTTTATGCAATTTTTCACAACATTGATGTACATTTTTCCTTTTATGGCAGTTAAAAATGGTGAAAATTAATAGTTTTTGCCCATGTAAAGCTCAAACTAATATTTTTATAAAGTAGCAATTATTATGTCAAATGTTAAAAGTATTTCAGAAACTGCACTACTGCCATCTATTATGGGGGGGGGGGACTCAATTACTTTTTAATGTAACCTAATAATTAAAATTATGCAAAATAAAGCAGAAATGATCTCTCCAAAATTTCCACATTTACATCCCATAAAAGTGTCATCGTACCCATCCCCATAAAAATTGAAGATCATAAGCAAGGTCATGAATGTCTTGATTTCTAAATCCAGAATTTTGATTGTGTGTATTTTGGGTTTCATAATTTAGTGATGAAAGCAGTATGCATATTTTTTGATCAGTTGAAGCCAAAATTTAACACAAAACTACAATTTTAAGATTAAATAACTAATTTAACTACATCATTACATTTATTTATGTGCATGCTACAGCATTGATTCAAAATTTGATAGTTATCTCCACATTATGTTCCAAATTTTATCCATCTAAATCTGTATTTTTTTTTTAATTTGCACTCGGGCAAGTAGAGACAATCTTTCTGCAAATATATATAATAGAAATCTATAAATTTAATGTAAATCCATATGAAAAACTTCAGTCATCTCTTTGAAGTAGTTTTATGTCCACAAAATCAAAGGCATAAATCCACAATTAAGTTTTTAGAACTCCAAGAGGTTTGAAACACTAAGCTTCAAATAATTTATAACATTTAAAAAAAACTGGTGTTTTTATTTAATGTGTGGGAAGATAAAATTATCAAATTAAATTGAATTTTTTTATAATAAATTTGATTATATTTAAGTCGTATTAAAAAGTTCCAATCACAAAAAATTTAAAATTATTTCTTCTTACATTGTAAACATTGCATTAATAATGATACAAGAGCAAATATAAAAATGTATAACAATATATATTTATTCTAGATTAAAATAATACACAAAATTGGAATTAACAAAATATCACAGACTAGAATTCATCATGAAAACTACGAGCAGTGTCCACCATTTTACTTCCAAGGAAATAATCTTTCTTTGCAAGAACTTCATCTAAAGATAAAAGGCTATCTTTATTTGTATCGGCTGTCTTTATAAGCTTTCTAGCTTCTGTTTTGGAATGCACAGGATTTTCAGGATCATTATACATCTAAAAAGGAGAAAAGGCAAAATCACAATTTTTGTAGAATAAAATATAAATATTGCCTATTACTATTCTGCAAGTGAAATTTTCTTCAATTATAACAGTTTATAAAAAAACATAGGACAAATAACACTATACTTCATAACAAGTTGATCTCAGATATAGCACTGCCTTCCATATATAATCCAATTGTTTAAAACTCAAATTTTCAAAACATTTTTTTTATTTGAATGTTTTCCCATTAATTATAATTTCGATAGTCTCTTGAAAAAAGGAATAATATTGCAAATATATATGTTTGGATATCTATTTATATTAATGTTCAAATTCTGTAAATTATTTAATCTTGTTGATATATTTGCCAGTATAAATTTTTTTTAATTTAAAAATTTTCTGAGTATATATAAAAGATTTGCTGTAATCACATATTAAGGAGTTGCAGCTGCCCTTTTATTGAGTAAGCATTTTAAACTATAAAAATTTGTAAATAATGATTGATAATTTTTTTTTCTACCAGCTCAAAGTCAATTCAATACACAAACCTATCTGACCATAACATTATTCTGTTTGAAATATAACATTAAATGTAGAAAAAAGTAATGATTCACTATGTTTTAATTTTTGATAAACTGAATTATGTGTATTTTTCTATTACTTTGTGGACGTTGTTTTCATAAAGGTATTTTTACTAAGTAGATCTAATATTATAAAATTTAAAAATATTTATGAACATTTTGAAGAATGAAAATCAAATGTTGAACATATGACTCATCATTAAATAAAATATGTTGCTGCATGAAATGCTGTTCGAAAATTATTCATAAGTTAAGATAATTTCCTTATAAATGGTTTTAGCTGTTCTCACTAAATGAACATTTATCTACTTAATTTATCAATCATAACATTCCTCTAAAATCTTATTATATATTATGAACATGTTACAGAAAGGTAAAAAGTGTCCCATCTCAGACAATCTTGTCTTCTGGTTGTGGTTCAAATTAATATCCAATATTTACATTTTAACTTCAAAATAAAATATTATTTAAGAACTAATATAGCATATCATAGATAT
The DNA here is from genome assembly GCA_026289955.1 of Argiope argentata. Lineage (NCBI taxonomy): Eukaryota > Metazoa > Arthropoda > Arachnida > Araneae > Araneidae > Argiope > Argiope argentata. The sequence continues at coordinate 2,169,486 of JAOUZG010032472.1, read as the reverse complement.
TTTATACTTCTCAGTATTTAACATCACAAGTACATAAGTGAACATTTCATACACATGAAACAGATTTATATTTTCAAGCTTAATGGGGATGTGATTTAAAATGAGTAATTTCAGCAAATCCATAATGGAAGATCAGCTACATTTACTGCTACTACAGTTAAATCATGCTGTGAGCTCATCGTTGAAAAGTCAATGATTATATTATTAACTAGCTGTCCCGACAGACTTTGTACTGTCTAAAGCTATTGGGCTTTCGTAGCCTAGTAAAAGTAAAGAAAAAAAATGTGTTTCTCTGTAATTACTTTATTTATTTATTAAGTTATGCCTTAATACTAAACATTGATTACTTACAAAAATAAGTTTTCTATTTCGTACATTGAAATACTTAAATAATAATATGATCGTATTTTCATTGTAATGCTTTATAGTACCCGATATCCAATAGCAACACATTGATAGGAACTATAATCAATTGAAACATCATAGCTGAATGCTGCTCGTGAAACATTGAAAGTAGCTTGAACACGATGCATTGCACGTGATTCTAATCCTTTCAATTTCATTTTGTTCTTCAAGTTGCTGTGCATTCCAAGTAGACTGAAAATTAGCTTGGTTTGTAGCATTCTAAAAAATGGGTCTAAATGTAAGCATACTTAACAAATAAAGACACAATTGGCTTTCGAGAAAGACGAAAATTTAAAAACAGCTAGAAAGCTGCTGCGCGTAGAGGAAATAATGATGACACACACATTTATTTTCTGGACACCTTTTTTTTTCCCCCTTCATAACTTTTCTACCTTTCCCCCCCTTACCCAGACTTTATTTTGGGCAGGCATAGATTAAATATCCATAGACTAAAAACTAAAAGAATCGTTTAATACATAAATCCTTTCAAGAATAAAATAAACACATTAAGAGCTCTTCATGGTGCATTTATATATATATAGAAAGAATTTTTATCTTTAGGAACAACAAATAAACTTTATATCGGAAAACAATCAATAGAAACATTAAAAAATGAATCATCGAATAAAAATGATATCCATGCCCGTTTAAAAGAATGTTTTTAATCATTTGCATAAAAACAATTATTTCCTATCTTTTTTAAATTTTCCGTTATCTATAAATGAAAACTAACTGACTTTGCGTACTAATTTCTCAACGGATAAAAATTTATTACTTTCTGTTATATTACTCATTTGGTGTGGGGGAGAAGAAACGAAGATTTTTGGCGGGAAAGTAAGAAAAATGTCGTTTTAACTATTTTCCTTGCAGTCTTTTCATTTTTTCTCTCCATAAGAACAATCCTCTTGTCTTAACGAAAATATTAGCCGAATCAGTCGAGCCGTTCTCCTGTTTTGTGGGTAACAACGCATTTCGTGGTTCATTTTTATTAATATAGATAAAAGTGAAAAACTTGATGCCAAAGAGTTAACAAAAAAAAAGCGGCATTTGGCTTAATGTGTTAATGCTTCAATCTTGGTTTCGCTCATAATAAATATACTCGCAAAAAATAATTTTCATTATTCTGTTTTTCACTTGCCTCTGTGTGTGTGTGTGTATATATATATATTAAGGATACTTTTCAATTCATTTGATTACTATCTTAAAAGTGATATATATCTTTTTTTGAAAAGTCAAATATAATTTTCATTCTCTTCATCTATATTTAAATTACACTATTTAAATATGTAAAAAGAATTTTCTAAAATTAATTCTTTTGCAAAGTTTCAGAAATATTAAGACATTTTAATCACAATATCTGTTGTGTTATTTGAAACATTCAACATTAAAACTTTTAAATGACTTGGTACCATAATTTTATGAAAATTTTCAAACGATATTTTTTACGTTATCTAAACATTAGTTTAAAATTTTTAGAATTAATCAAAAGTTAATATTGTTTCAAAATAAAATAAAAATTTCATAAAAACAAGATGTTTCTGAAAAACTATAAATATTTTTAGATCTTTTAAACTTTCTTACCAGTAATTCCTCTCTAGAAACTTTTCCATTTTGGTTCAGATCTATGTTTTCCCTAAATTCTCTTATTCTCTCTTGTTTCCAGTCAGATGCTGAATGGTTGGTTTCATCAGGATCAGGCATTTCTGCAAATTCTTGCTCTGTTAACATTTCATCACCATTGTCATCTGCAAAAATTGCATATATATTTTTAAATAATTATCAAAAAAAAATCTTGATGACAATGTTTGATTTTGTTATCCATTTAGATACAAAATAGCTTTGCAACTGGATTTTTCTATTCATTTTTTATATTACATCTCTTTAATTAAAGTTAACAATTAATTAACAAACATACAAAATGAAACTTATGGAAAATAATCTTTTATTAATCAACATTAGGGTTTCCAGTTCATGTGTAATATTTTCAATAAGCTGATCTTTTCTGAGAATAAGATTCTGCACTGGCAACACATGATTAAATCTATTATTTATCTATTTATTGCAAATTTTACCTTCTTATGCTTATTCTTCCTTATTTACTTTCTGCATATGAAATTTGATTTAATTTCTTCATTAGTTTTATTTGTAGGTAGCTTAAAACAAAGAAAGTTATTTATTACACCATCTAATAATATAATCTGCAAAAATAAAGCAGAAATTTTACAGAATCAGTGTTTAATATCCATTTAATTCCTTCTATATGTAATTAGACTTAAGTAAATAATATACTCATGAAATATGAATATTTTTCAAACAATGGCTTATCTAATTAGTCATTCAATTTAAAATGGTTGACCCAATATTCAGTAAAAAGCAACAATACTATACAATATTCACAAGTTTAAACATAACTTTTTTATATTTCATTGTCTTATGTTACTATAAGAAGAGAATAGTAAAAATTGGTAGAAAGAAACTAATTAAACATCAAATTTCTTCAACATAAATTAAATTTCCTTATCATAAAAAAAATGTTAAAATTTGAAGTTTAAACTATTGTTTTAAGAACTATGGATTGCAATTTATTTTGGCCAAATTTAACTTTGCCAAAATTATGTCAATGCCAAAATTAACTTTCCTTTTTGAATATGAAAAGGAAAGTTAATTTTGGCATTGACTTCATTAAGATAATGAAGACAACTTCATTATCTTATTTAATTAATAGAAATGTAAGTATTTCAATGAAAATATTCAGCTTTAAAACATTAGACTGTTATTATCTTTTTTTAAGACTCTGAAAATGAATTTAAAGCTGTATTTGCAACCATTTTTTGCCCCATAAGAATTTATTTCCAAATATATCAATTACCTAAACTGGCAATAATATCATTAACCATATTGATAAGTGATACATGGCTATGTTCAGGGTGACGGAATGTAAGAAACTCATCAATATTGAGAGCATCAGGATCAGAATTAGCAGCTTCTGACCAGGCTGCTTTGTCTAAGAGGATTTTTTCTTTTACTAAAAAGAAAAAGAAAATTGCATTAAAATGGCCATCATATAAAAGACATGATTGTAAATTATACTATCAAAAAGAAAAAATTACCTTGACGCTTTAGATTTTTATGATTTTCTGGATGTTTCTGAGCATATGTTTCATTGAAACCTTGTTCAATCATATAATTCACATGATATTCTTCCCAGCTCACACGACCTGAGAAATATACATCAACTAACTTATGTTATTTTTATTACATACAAGTTAAAAATAGCGGTTGTTTTTGAAATAAAGCATTCAATCCATGATCAACTTCCTTTTTATGGAGGCTCTCTTCAACATATTTATGATATCAATTCACCCAAATTTTGCCGAGAATTCACAATTAAAAACTAAATATTTGAGAACAATTTTTTCAGAGGACTACTGTTCTTTTGAATTACTTATTATTAATACATGAAAATATTTTATTATGAAATATAAGCATAATAAAGCAAATATTAACTATATAGAACAATTAATTCAAAAGATTACTGCTGTAAATTTTCAAAAAAATTTACAAATTAGCTGCTGGGCTTCGATTATAAAAGATATCTTGGGTACTTTTCCTTTAGCCGGGCACAAGCGAAAAATCGCGAAATAATATAGAATTCCGCGACATTTCTTTGGCGATTTTTCGCTTCCGCCCGGTTACCCGAAAAGTACCATATCTTGACAATATGCTATAAATAAAACTTTAATTGAATTAATAATATAAATATTGAACAAGATCATAGAAAATAAATTATTCATAATGCATACAATAATATTTTTGCACAGAACGTTCCCATGCTGTGCACTTACAAACAGTTTTAATCGTTCATTTATAGATTTAATAAAATAATTTAAACTTAATTTTGGCAAATAAATAAATTGCTAAAATTTTTAAAATTATACATTAGATTAAAAAATTAATAACTTTATTATTTTAAAATAATGTAAACAAACATACCATTGTGATCTTTATCCAAAGCTGTGAAAATATAAATATTTTCATGGACAGCTTTCTGAAAATGTTCCTTTACTTTCTTAGCTATCCATATTTCTAATTCTTTTTCATCTAGATATCCATCTTTATTCATGTCAGCTCTAAAAATAATTAAATTATGAAGATGATAATCTGCTCAGTCTATGTATACTTTACATTAAATTCATAAAAACTACATATAAATTGCAATTTATTATTAATAAAGCCAAAATTAAAACAAATGTTTTGCTTAATATATAATAAATTTAACTAATAAAATTAATCAATTAAATGTAATATAAGGATTTCTTTTAAAATCTAAAAAGGAATTTTTTCAAACAAAACGTTTTCATTCAATGCTTGCAAATGAAATTCAACTGCAAAGTAATAATTCTATTTTTTAGAAACTGCCCTCAAATGCATGTTTTCATCTTAAACGGGAAAAAAATATTATAACTTTTCATAGATTTTTCCCCCTTGCAATGTATCTGAAAATAAATGGGAGGGAAGGGAATGACTGTTAAAAGACTGCTTTAATCAACTATCTTTCAACTTATTTATTTTCATAAGAAGCAAATAAAAAAATATCTGATAAAAAAAATTTCAAAAAAAGAAAGAAAGATTACAAACCTATACAAGATAAATTTTGAAAACCTTTCACATAAATATTTTTTCCAAAAACTGATTTTTCTAGGAGTATCTTATTAGGTATTAATAATTTACTTAATTGCTTTGATTAGTAAATGGTGAAAAGTTGTAGTAAAAAAAATTATTGGGTTCACATAGTAAGTAATACTTGTTCTCGAAAATTTAATTATTTTAATTAATTATATAAATTCACAGAAATTTATTTTAATTCTAATTGGTGTTAAAGATCTATCTCCCTTAAAAGTCAATGAGAAAAAAACTTATTTTCAGACCAAAGGAGCCAAATAAACAGCAAAGTGAGAAAAAAAAAATCTAAACATTTCTGAAAAACAATAAGAAATATGGATGATAAATTTTTTATATATATTACTGGCATCTGATCTATCTTTTCTTTTAAGAATATTGAGAAAAAATTAATATTGAAGGGATTCTAATAAAATTTCATCTACTATATATCACATTCGAAATAAAACGATGTATGGATAAGCCTGTAAGGTCAATGTTAATGTTTAAAACGATTTATACAAATGGAAAAAGAATAATTTCTGATCTTATCTTTCTCATAATACAAAAAGAAAAGATGAGAACATGAATATATCATTTGCATTTGCTACTGTTTCTTTCTTTTATATAATTATATTTTTATTACCTAATCAAGGTAATAAAAATATGATATAAAATTGATAAATATTTTTATTACCTAAATCAAGTTTTTAAATATACATCATAATAAGCTAGGTATTTTCAAATCAATTAATTTTTATATATTTATCACTATTAATTTGTTTTTCAAAGAGTTTAAGCAGAATCTAGATTTAGATCAAGATCTGAAGTATTCAATTAAAAAATATATAATTAAAAAAACAAAATATTCTAATGAATTGATTCCTACATTAACTCTTCATATATCTCAAAAACTAAATAACATTTAATAAAGGTTAACAAAAATTTTATAATTTAAAGACTAAAGTCTAAAAATGTTAGCATATCTTTGTCCGTAATTTTATTTAAAATTGTCCATGTGAATCTTATTCAAAATAGTTTTGTTACTTTAGTTTCAGTACATTTTTTTAAAATTGATTAGTCCTATTTTAGTAAAAATAATTTTAAAAAGAAATAAAAATAATTAATTACTTACATATTAAATTAGCACATTATTCTTTCAAAGTTTATTAACCAAACTATATTGCTGTATTGTTATCATCTTCACCAACCTTAAAATCAAAGCCAAATCAAATTGCATAGATTAAATAATATGATCAAGAAAAAATTAAAGTATTCAGTTTAAAACATATTTCTATTTTTATTTAAATATAAAATATAAGTTATAAAATAATATTTATTACATTTATTTTTAGAAAATTCTATCTTGTAATTAATTTTATTATTACTGAAGAGAAAGCAGTGACCTAAACAAAATGTTTTTCCCAGTATTAGAAAATCTTAAAAATATATTCAATGAATAATTCCAGCATAAAAGAAATAAATAACTGTAAATCCAATATATATTTATTAAAATTAAAAATTATATTTGTTATTACACTGAAACTATAAAATAAATTGTATAGAAAACTTAATTATATTATTAATCAACTTTGTGACATTCATTTATAAATGTATTTAAATTAATGATTGCACAAAAATAGGAAACTTATTAATGTAAGAAAATACTAGGAAATAAATTAAAAGTTACTATGAAAATAATGTAGAAATTTTTAAAATGTTTTTGACGGAAATATAGGCATTGCAAGAAACAAATTACAATTTTTTACAAATTAAATTTTTAAAAATATTTAAATCTGTTTTTTTTTTTTTTACAACTTTGCACTTTATATATTTTCTAATGATTTCTGACTGGAACAGTTTAAGTATCAAAGTAACAATGTGACTTAACATAAGAATGCTATTTATTTTCCCAAGAATGCACATATTGGCCAATTGCAAATTTAATATTATTCTATTTGGCATACTGCAGAAAAGACCTTGACACACGCTGCCATGGTAACCTTAACAAAACTTTTCTCAAGTAATTACATATGTATATACGCATACACATATTGTGCCAACTACTTAAAACTTTAAAATGATGAGGTATTACAAGAAAATCTTTAAAAAATATATTACTTTTTATGGACGGATGCAAGAAGCTTTTCATCTTCCGTTACACTTCCGTTTGTACTTCCCAGTAAAACTTCCTTTCTAAACTGCTTATTCAAATGGCCATCTCTTTCCATGCGTACTCCTTGTAAATGATCTGGAGGCTTAATATCCTCAAATTTAATTTTTGAAATTTCATTCGGAGGATTATTTCGCTTCGTAACATTAAAATCAGTAGGAAACAAATGTAATGGAATACATAAAATGGAATGACATAATAAAAGAAGAATAATTAATAAAAACTGAATGTCAGAAAAAATATCACAAATTGGGAAGCGACATTTATTTCTCACTGAAATCATCATCTCGTTAAAAGCATTTTAGAATCTCTACAACAAACATAAAACGCAGATTGAGAATGTTAGCAGACAACTAGGAAAACGAAAACAAGTGGAGCACAGCAATTGCAGTTACAGTCACGGGAGAGCCTTTCTTTGAAGGCTTTTTTCAATTCGTTTGCTTTTAAACAACCAATCGAAACAAACAGTTGCAGATTTACTTGTTTTTTTTAACAACCTAGTTGATATCGATATTCTGTTTTTAAAACGTTGAGATTTGAAAAATGATGAAATTAATATTCTATCCAAATCTATATTCTTAATTATTTCCTGTTCTGAAGCTTTTATTAAAAACTCTCTTCTAAAATAGAATTATAAAATTTATATATTTCAAATTCAATTAGCATCCAAAAAAAAAAGACTAGTTCCAATAATTTCGTTTTAAGGTGGAGGCCAATTGGTGCCTCTTTACTGTCGGTCCTGTATTGTCCTAGGGTAAACATTTGATTGTCCCGACTAGGGATCACAAATATTGTAGATACGGTTATTACATAGCCAATATCAAAAAGTCATAACTATCATTGATCAATAATTTTCAAAAAAGGTGTGATTCAAATCCTTGACACGTTCTTTTTAGGGATGACGAATATTTTAGAAACGGTTATACGTAAGCAATATCAAAAAGTCACAGATTTCAGTGACCAATACTTTTCAAAAATGGGTGTGATTCAAATCACTGACACGTTCTTATTGGTTAATATTTCGATTTCAGGTCTTGGATCACGATAGAAAGTAACAATCGATTCGATCTGTCCAATGGTCGCTCTCAAAGCAGATGTCAATCATGCATTTGAAAAGTCCCTTACCCACTGATGCGCTTTCCAGGAACAGACCCCCCACACACACACAAATAGTTGGGGCCGGTGGCCGGTGATGGGACTTTTGATCACACGCAGTGAGCTTCCTATTTCAAAAAGAGTCAATTCTCCCCATCGCTGGAAGCTATACGCGGCTTAACTAATCTTACGAAAACTAGATTTCTTCCGCATTCATCTTCACAGAAAAATACTAACTTGTGTTTTTCAACAAGTTTCGGCCGATATTCAATGCTTCAAACAAAATTAGTAAAGATTTATATCTATTCTTAACTGGATATAAATACTATAATTACTAAATATCTACGATTGAAGCGATTTAATAAGTTTATAATTAAATTTTCTGTGCCTGGTTAGCATGAGAATTCCGCTGCTCTGAAGGATTTTCCAGTTTTTAAAGTCAGAATTATGGCTTATTAAGCTGTTTTAAAGATTAAAGGACCATTTTAAATTAATTACCAATGATAAATTTTTCTTCATTGATTTATAAAAACATTTTGGGAAAGATGCACAAAAACTCATGCAAATTTAAATACTTTTTTTAAATTTTATAACAGAGAATGTAAAGGCTTGCATCACGTATATATCAATAAATTTGTTTAGATATCATCAATATTACGGCTGGCAATATGATAAAAAAATGCTTTGTTTGTTAACATTTCGTGGATTTCCGAATTCATCGGGAAATAATTTATAATGTTCCCATTTAAGATATTCTTTTACTCTTTTTGCTTCAATTGATTTTCTTTAAAATATTTTTTATTGGAATGAACTTAAATAAATTAATAATTAAAATAATATTTCTTCTGCCTATTTTCTTTCTTTCTTCTTCAAGGTGTTTTAAGTGTAAATAAAAGAGAATTGATATCATTAGACTCAAAAATTTAATCTCTTGTATTTTCAAAAACGCCATTTCAAGAAAATATCTGTAATGTATACTGAGTCTTATTCAATCTAAACGTAAAATTTTAACCCCTTGACATACGAATTTGTTTTACTTAAATTATTATTTTAATTAGATGACGCATACTATCTTAAATATATATTGTTATCTTCATTCATATAATAATATAACGAGCATTTGAGATGTTGAAGCCTTTCTAGGTGATTTTTTTTTTCATTTTTAAATGCTTAATCGTGTTCACTTAGTTGCAGGCTTAAAACTGAAATAATTCGATGCACGTGTTAGACATGTCAATGTTTACGAAGGGGTTAAAAAATCATATGGAAATTTCTGAAAGTAAAAGATGATAAATTGCTGAATGCAACCTGCCTTTCGATTATAAGTCATGCATACTCTATATTCTATTGTCTAGATATTATTTTTAGTAAAATTATATTTTATGTTTTCAGATAAAGTTTAAATAAAAGAAATGGATAAAAACTATTTTTTAAAAACCATAAATTTCCTTAATTGCAAAACATTGATTATAAAAACTAAAATACCTTCAAATTTACATTCTTATACATTCAAATAAATTCTGCATTTTTAAGAAATCCCTATTGTAACATTTTTAGCCGTGTTTCACAGAAAGCGTTTTAAAAAATCGGTTTTGCGTAGGAAGGATATAGATAAATGCGTGTTTGTGTCTCTCAAAAAATATATACTTTTAGGAATTAAAAAGTAATATTTTGAGCAAATGGAATGGCTTGAAATGTTAAATTTTAAACTTATAGCCGATAAAAATGCCTTAAAAATATTTTATAATGAAAATAAAATTTATAATGTAATGATTTAAAATGAGCCAATTTCTACCGATTTTTAAAAAAACTGTATGCCTTAACATAATTACTGAGCCAAATATCAAATTTGCTGAATATTCTTTAACGATAATTGCGTTTCTAAATAAGAGAGAAGGGGGGGGGATTCGCTTGAAGTTTACTAATATCTTCTCAACTCGAAATTAATAATAATTGACATTACTACTCTAAAAAAAAGGAAGGTAATCGATTTTGTTGGGCCACAAGTAATAACTATTTCATTCTGAGAATTTGTTATTGATTAAGAGCATAAATAAAAAAATTAAGAGATTTAGCGCAAAAATTGCAAAGCTTTCTTAAGTATTAAACAAACATATATATACATCAATCAAAATTACTAATTTAACTACGTCATGCCTTTTGTTCTGGCACTCATGTATGTATGTGTAATTCTCAGCTGTCTTATGAGTACAAACATTTCCACACTAAATTATTATTCGCAAAAGAAATTGTTTTGAAGAAAGACTGAAATTAATTTTTAATTTAAATACACTTCATTTTTGGAGAACTGATGCTTTCTTAAATGATATAGACGAAAATATAAAAAAATTTAAATCAATCTTCTTTAAAACATGTCAGTTTTTTCTCTAAGAATTAAGATTTAAAATGTGAAGGCATTAGAAAAGTATTATTTAAAATGAAAATTCATTCAGATACTTTTCCATTTGTTTTTCAAAGTGTGTTAAATATGAAACAAAGCAATGTTCAAAATTCCTATTGTTTAAAATTGGTGCGTGAGTAAAAGGTTTACTGAAAATTAGTAAATATTTTGTGCTTGGGAGGTCTGTCTTTCATTCGCCCTCTTCGTGGGTTCACATCTCATTTTACCTCCTTTTAGGACTCCATTTCCGGGAAAAACTATCTGAAGAAAAAGATCAATATCTTTCTTTTAAATAGGCAATACCGAACACATGCGCGGAATTGAATAGGTTTTTTCTCTATGACTCTTTCTGATATTTCCAGTTTTATTTTGTTTTCAGCTTATTGCATCTTTAACCCTCTCGATGCCAGCCGGGCGTTTTGGAAATTTACCCCCAAACCTCCAAGTCAGTCGGTTTGGGGCGTTTGTTTGCGTTTTAGGGGAGATGGCTTTTAAAAGCGGATGATGTGTTACGCACTGCAGGAGATTCGTTTTATCTCTGGCGAGCGCGGCTTTTTCACAGATGATTCCCCTGTGCCTTAAGGCTGTAAGGAAGTCGCCACCTTGTCTCCTGCTGGAAGAGACACATGATATCACATCTATTTCCTGCTTTATTTTGATGTAACAAAAAATTAAGCAGTAGCATATGTCATTTTATCTACTATTGACAAACGATTGTTTTAATGACATTTTAAGTTTTATGAAAAATAAGGAATTTTTTTTGTAGATATTTGTTCTAACTTTTATTTCAATGATTGAAAAGTGATTTATTAAAATTTGTGCGTGATACACTCATGCGTAAATTTATGGAAACTTAATATGGAACGTTTGTTCTAAAATTCATTTTATTTCATTGTAATTAGATCTTGTCTTAACAATACTAAAGAAAAAGTAAATAACATTTTAAAATCCGAAATTATGCTTGAAAAATTTATCATGACGGTTTATACCAAAAGAAGTAATATTTATGACAAACTAAAGTAAAATGCTCAGACTAGAAACTGAAGGAATGTGTTTGCGATATATATTTCACTAAGTAATTTTTCCCCCTAAATTTATTGAGCAATTTTTAATATCAGTATTAAATAATGTTTAAAAAATGTTATTTGATTTATCGAATTGCTTTTATAGATAAGATAGAAATATTTTTGGGATATATATTTATCTCACACTCCTTTTCGATTATTTAAGCAGAAACAAGAATGTATAAGCTTTCGGAAACAAAACATGAAAACATTTTTAAAAATTTAATTGAAGGTAAAGACTTTTTGTATTACGATTCAAAATTCAAAATAATGTTTTATATTCAAAAATTCAATGAGAGTAACAATATATATTAAATAAAGTTGATACTGACGGCAAAAAGTAAAAGAATTCTCAACTGAATGTTAAAAGAACAAATTTTAGAAGTGTCTTCCAAAAGGCGCTTGTTTTCACATTTTTTTTTAATTCAAGGTATGCTTTCATTTTAATATTAAATAAAGATTTAAAACATTATCTCGTCTGTCACTAAGTTGAATTGACATCTGTACCATGTAAAAAATATTCTAATTGCATTCATTTATACAATATACACGTCGCATACTATTATAATGTAAAAGAAATTGCCTTCTAATATCTATATCATTATTTAGTTTTGACAATACAATATTGTATTAATATTTTAAAAGTATATCGGGGAAAATTAAAAAAAAATTATAATGTTTTTGAAATTGGCATTAATGCCAGTTTTTATTTCAATGGTTTGAAATCTAATATAAATTTTCTAAAAACTATTTTCGAAATTATATTGTAAAAAAAAATGTCAAATATTTGGCGATGAAAAAAATACCCCATAAAGTCGATGAACGAAACGTTTCACGCTAAAAAGCATCAACACATTAGAACACTTCGACCGGTTGAAAATGCAACTCCTCGGAAAACCGCAAAGCAATAGCTCAAAAGGGAACTGTGACAGATTTATTACTTCGGACCCCAGGAAGGACCCTCAGCTTGGAAGAGCCCATGTCGTCCAGAGACACCCGAGAAAGTCTGGATGTTAAAGGGAGTGCTTTTTGAAAAGGGCTTGGAGGTTAAAGAATTAAAAGCTGTAGTTTTAAATTAAAAAAAAATTGTTATGAGACTAATTTTATTCTATTATTTACTAAATTTGAAATTGATAATTTTTAAGAATCTCTTTTTTAAACCGCTGGTGAATATATTTGATTCATTAATCTTCATTGTATTATTGTAAATTTTAATTCAAAATGTTCTCAAAACATAATTTATCTGACTTAATGTGAAAAAAAATAAATGAAGTTAAAATACGAAGTCACTGGAGACTATGCGATTTTATGCAAAAAAGAAAGCTCATAAAATATTCTGAAAATCGTTTCAAATGACATTTGGATGGGCACTAGGGATTTTTTAACTGATTTAAAATTTTATTCCAGGCAATGATATTGATTATTAAACTTGTCGCTTATTGTATAATTCCATTTGTTATAATTTGAATTTTAATACAGTTCTACATCTTATAAGTCTTGCTTAGTTATTATTTTATTGTAAAATCAAATTATTTTCTTCTTTATTTTTATGAACACAAAAGAATATATGCATTCCCTTACGACAATGCATTAGGAAATTTAACCCATAGAAAAATTGTAAAAATGTTAAACGTACAAGCCCTTCTACGGTAAACTTGCAGAATAGTGTAGTATAATAAGACTATTAATAAAAAAACTTTTAAATAACTTTTAATAAAAAACTTTTAATAAAAAAACTTTTTTATAAAAAACTTTTAAAACGTCATTTTTCTGGAGGTTACGAGAAACAAACTTAGTATTCACAATATTTTACTAT
>JAOUZG010032472.1:2137865-2150517 GCA_026289955.1 Argiope argentata | reverse complement strand
AGCAAAATTATTTGTTACTCAAAAAAAGGTGGATTATGCATCTCTAGTTCTTTCTGGTTGATATTTCGATTTCAGGTCTTGGATTACAATTTAGAAATTCACAATCGATACGATCTATCCAATGGTCCCTATCGAAGCTAATTTCAGTTATGCATAGGGAAAATCTCTTACCCAGTGATGCTCTTTCCAGGAAGAGACTTCCCACAAATAGTTGTCGCGGGGGAGGCGGATTTATTGATCAAATGCATAGAGAGAGCTTCCTATTTCACAGAGTCAACTCTCACCATCGCTGGAAGCTATACCCGGCTTGTCTCATTGTACGAAAATTAGATTTCTTTGGCATTTATATTCAAAGAAAAATATTAATTTGTGTTTTTAAACAAGTTTCTGTCGATATTCAATGCTTCAAACAAATTTTATATGGATTTATATCCAGTCTTAATTAGATATAAACACCAAAATTACTAAATTTCCATGACTGAAACGATGTGATACTAGCATAATTACATTTTCTGTTTCTCGTGAGCATGAGAATTCCGCTGCTCTGAAGGATTTCCTAGTTTTTAAAAACAGAATTATGACATTTTAAATGTTTCAAAAATAAAAGAAATCTCTTAGATTAATTCTCAATGATAAATTTATCTTCAATGATTTATAAAAACGTTTTGGGGAAAATGTACAAGAATTCGTGCAAATTTTAATACTTTTTTTAAATCTTATAACAGAGAATATAAAGGCTTGAGTCACGCATAAATCAGTACATTTGTTGATACCATCAATATTATGGTTGGCAATGTGGTAAAGAAAAAAAAAATGCTTCGTCTGTTAAAATTTCGTGAATTTCAGAATTTATCGGGAAATAATTTATCATGTTCACATTTAAAATATATATTTACTCTTTTTGCTTTAAACTCATTTTCTTTAAAATATTTTTAATTGAAAAGAACTTAAATAAGTCAACTATTAAAATATTTCTTCTGCTTTTCTTTTTCTTTCTTCCTCAAGGTGTTTTAAGGGTATATGAAAGAGAACTAATTAGACTCAAAAATATAATCTTATAAATTTGCTAGAACGTCATTTCAAGAAAATATCAGTAATGTGTACTGAGTCTCGTTCAATCTAAACTTAAGATTTTAATCTTTTGACATACGAATTTGTTTTACTTAAATTGTTAGTTTAATTAGATGACCCAATATCTTTCTTTTAAATAGGCAATTACCTAACACATGCAGAGACTTTAATAGGATTTTTCTATACGACTCTAATATTTGCAATTTTATTTCATTTTCGGATTATTGCATCTTTAAAAGCTGTAGTTTTAAATTAAAAAAAAAAAAAATCGTTGAGAATTATTTTATTTACTTAATTTGAAATTGATAATTTTTAAGAATCTCTTTTCTAAACCGCTGGTGAATATATTTCATTTATTTATCTTGATTGTGATTATTGTAAATTTCAATTCAGACTGTTCTCAAAATATAATTTAGTTGACTTAATGTTAAAAAAATAAATGAAGTTAAAATACAAAGTCGCTGGGGTCTATGCAATTTTATGCAAAAAAGAAAGTTCATAAAATATTCTGAAAAATGTGTTTAAATGACATTTGGATAGACACTAGGGATTTTTTTATCTGACTTAAAATTTTATTCCAAGTAATGATATTAATTATTCAATTTGTCACTTATTGTATAATACTATTTGTTATTATTTGAATTTTAATACAGTTGTACATCATATAAGTCTTATTTAGTTATTATTTTGTAGTAAAATCAAAATATTTTCTTTATTCTTATGAATACAAAAAAATATTTACATTAACATAACAACAATGCAACAAAAAATGTAATACATAGAAAAACTTTAAAAAAATGAAACAATTTAATAAAAATCTTATTTTTCTAGAGGTTATGAGAAGCAAACCTAGTATTCGCAACATTTTAGTGAATACTATGAAGAAATGTGATAATGATATGTCAGAGTAAATAATTAAGATTTTAATTCCTTACTGGTGATAAAATATTCTAACAATACTATTTTTTCGATACTATGAAATTTCCTTCCTTTTACCTTTCAAAACAGACACATACACAAAATTAATAGCAGAAAAAGAAATAAATTCACCCCATATAAAAATTATGCAAATGTATAAATTTTTTTGTTTTGTTTTGTTTCAGCAATTAATCTTTCTCCCCAATTTTGAGAAATAATTTTACAATTTTATGTATTTAAAATGTTTTCATAAGTTTAAGCATTTTTAAAAAAATTAGAAAGACAGACACATTTAATTTACAACAGTTTAAACAGTTAGAACTTCATTAAAGCAAAGATTATAAATATTTGCTTTTTTTAAACAAGTTTTATTCAGATATGAAACAATTAAAAAACAGTTATCAATTCCAACACAAATTGCTGTGTTTTGAAATTATAAGATAATTTCAATTTTTCTCAGAATAAGAAAGATCCACTCTTCTCATAAAGCCAAAAATTCAATGCGATAAGCAATAGTAACGCGGTTTCCGGGAATTAATTTTCCTATATTGGACAGAAAATGTCCACAAAGGAAAAACAATATCTTTACCAAATTTGTAATACTTCAAAGTAAAAAATAATTTAGGAAATGGAGAAATTCAACTTCAAAAGAACCTCCTTTCAGAGCAATTAATAAATAAAATATGTCATCCATCCTTAAAAATTGTATTTATAACAAACATTTTAGAAGGACAAAAAACTTTGCATATTATATATTAAAACACACAAAAAGCCTATAAAATGAATATAAAATTAATTATGCTTAGAATAAACCATTCATTTAATTATTCTTTCTAGTTCTATACAAGAAATGAATGATTTCTTTTACAAAAATCTTTGAAATCATAAAACTATGTATTTGGTATGAGAAATATTTACATAACCTTTTTATTTAAATATGTTTAACAAAAAAGAATTAAGACGTCATTGTTGTATAATGCGTAAAATATAACCAACTTTTAAAAAAGAAAATTTATTTATATAAATTAATTATTCCTCACTTAATGGAACCATGAAAGCTCATGATAAATGCTAAGCAATGCTTCATCATCGAAAACATCAGAAATTAGATAGAATTATAAAAAAAAAGCTACTTAAAATTCAAGTAAAATGAATGGCATTATTGTATTGATATCTCTAATAATTTTACCTTGACATACTGTAAAATTTATTAAATAATAAAAATATTGTATTTAAAATTCTTAAAAATCTATACATAATAGTGCATTCTTTAATGAATGTAACAAAAAGACATTGAAAGAGTTAGTGGATTTCAATTTTATGTACAACACTAATGTAAAATATTAAAGTTGGCTATAGGCAAATGTGTTGTAAGTGAAAGAGGAATAAAAAAAGTAGCGGATTCCTTTCAACCTAAAATCACAAATTGTTACAATTCCCTGTATTGACAAGATGCTAACTCAAAACAGCCCGAGCCGACACTCATAAAAGAAAAGAAGGCTATTGGGCGATCCCCGACCCACCAGGGGCAGGAAAGGAAATCCTAGAAACACAAAGTATTCTACCCTTGTTCTCAGGGTTCCATCTCCTTAATGGGAATAAAGATAACAGGAGAAATCTGAGAATGGATTGAAAAGTGAACAAACTGGTTATTGAAATAATTGTGACACTGAATTTGTTTTACAAAATTGATCCACCTTATTCAATGACTTTCTTCCACAGATTCAATACCTATCTACATTTGTAGTAACATTCAAAATTAAAATATATATGCCTCATAGCAATTAAAAATATAAGATTTTTGACTCCCTTAATTATTAGTTCCAATTTTTAATGAACTTCATATCTTCTTGAATGAAATTTAATTATATCATGTAGCCAAAACAAAAGTGAATATATTTAACATATATTCTATCTTTTTTCATACATAACATCTAGGTGAAGACTAATTTTTAATATCCCCAAAATTAGACATTCGAGTGAATTAATGATTTAGCGGTACAGAAACTTAAAATAAAAAAAAAAAAAATTCTAAAATAACAATCTTGCATGTATAAATTGAAAGAGTTCTTCCATGACAATAGTAGAAGGAAAGGACTTTTAATAATAAGAATAAAACTGTTGCTAAGACTTTTATATTCTTCATGTTCACTTTACATTCTAATGCTTATACACTTTTATAAATTCTGTATTAATCTGTACTTCTGACCATTTAATCCAAGTATATTTCGGAGGAAATTAAGTAAGCAAGCACACAAAATTTTAAAATCACTTAAAATATCACAATACAAAAATTTTTATACCGAAAAATTCTAATAGTACTAATTATAACATGGATTTTCCAGTTTATTCCACAAATATATATACTTAAGCACACTAAAAATGCACAGGAGACATTAGCTTTTATCAATGTCTTACAATCATATTAAGAAAAGATCAAATTAACCAAGTTAACTCTCACTGCAAGAAAAACGTATGTGTAATTTGTAAAACAAATCTAAAAAACTATACAAGAAAAGGGCTCCCTTCGAAATTTAAAATATCTAAAATTCCATAGTATTTAAATTATGTATAGCTTATATATTAGGGGATGTCTTCTTAAAATAAGAAAATTTATACCTGGAGCGTCATAACTTAATATTCAAACAGACTGAAAAATTTTAAACTTCTTACTTTTTTTTCTTTATAAGTATAGTAGCTGTTGAAACAATATAAAATACATTAATTACACTTATGAATTCAAACTTAATTTTATAAATGAGAAATTGCTATGAATCTAGAAATTTATTGTAAAAATTAATCTGCAGGCAAATAAAACGCCAATTGTGAATTAGTTAACTTCCAATCCCCCTCCCGAATGAAGTTTAAGCACCTTCACTTCAATTGCAAGTTTTAGTGGCGAGTGAGGCAGCAAAATAAATTTAAGTTATATCTTAATTTTCTTACCTAAAATATCTTAATTTAAACCTGTGCAAATATACCAAACTTGTAACTGATAAGAGAATAAGTACAATATTTACATCTCGCCAGAATGAAACAGTCATGTCAAATCAATCACCTAAAAAATAAATTTAGTTGAAAGAATACTCAGCACAGATGTTGAATGACACCTTTAATTTTCTATCATAAGCCAATTACATGTATTTTTAGTTATTGACACAAGACAACAATACGTCTACTTCAGCTTCTTCTTGGGTCTAAGGTTGTTACAGTGGCCACATTTACGCTTTCTGCAGTTAGTCGCCTTTGGATGAAGACGAGCATAACACCTGTTTGAAAAAGAAAATTATGTATAATACAAGGCTTGCAAATTATAGCTCTGCAAATACAGAAAGTTTTACTAACATAGCATTATAACTTCAAATTTGAACTTAAGTATGATAATAAAACCTAATTATTTAAAATTTATTAAAACAGATAAATGTCTATAATTTCAGACCATTGTAATGCAAGATAGCAGTATTTAAATATAAGCTTACTTTCGGCAAATAACTTTGTCACAATTGTATTTTTGGGCCAAGATTCGAAGAGAAGGTTCAATGACTCCACCACGCAGACGAAGAACTAAATGCAATGTTGATTCCTTCTGAATGTTATAATCAGACAATGTACGTCCATCTTCAAGTTGCTTACCAGCAAAAATCAATCGCTGCTGATCAGGGGGAATACCTAAATTACATATATATTTGTTTATGACATGTTAATTATAAAAAGACATACAGGATTATTTTTCAATTAGTTTTATCTTTTAGAACTAAATTGCCACTTACTGTTTAGAAATATAATTTTAAGTCAAGCTCTAGTTACAACTTACAATGAAGTTTAATAGTATTAATTATAAAAAACTGCTGTTATTTAAAAAATACACATAATTTAACACTTTTCACATATTTTGTTTATATTTAAACCTTGATTACAAACACTATTTCCTAAGGTATTACCTATATTTATATTTCTTAAATAGTTACCATATTTAAAAATTAAGCACTTAGTAACGCTTTATTCATAAGTTCATTGATTAAAACATTTAATCAATTTCCTCCGTACTTTCACTTCGTTTACAGGTGATAATATATGTAATAATGAAACAATAATTAACAGTTCACAAATAAAAGGGATATTTTTAGTTCGCAAATAGAAAAATCGGCTTAAGACCCTGAACCGATAACAATGAATGATAGGACAAAAGTATTACAGGTACAAGTTAATGTTAAATGCTTATTAACAAAATTTTCAGCGGCCTAAAATATAATTTTTAAGTCCGAGAACTTTATCTGATCATGTGGCGATTAAGATACAAACACTAATAGATTTGATAACCTTAAGAAGTTAGAGGTTGCTTTTAAGACTTACCTTCTTTGTCTTGAATTTTTGCTTTAACGTTTTCAATAGTATCTGAGGCTTCGACCTCAAGAGTGATGGTCTTGCCAGTTAATGTCTTCACGAAAATCTGCATTTTGAGATCTGAAAGGCAAATAAACTCATTAAAAACGGAATTACGGGAATCAAAAATGGCGAAAAAGACTTAATATGCATGATGTCTATATTAGGCCTAAGTAATTTTTAATCAGTAAAAATACATTATTCTACATGAAGAAAGGCTGTATAGTATACTGATAATATAATATTAACGCTTAATTTTAAATATATTTAAAGAAAATCACCTGTTAAAAATTTAAAACAAGAATAGAATAAAAATCTGACTTAATAAATTACCTCGTGCCTTGCCACGACCAGAAATGATACTTTCCTTCTTGCAGTGAAATGTAAAGGATTTCACTTCAATTCGCTTTATTCAATACTATCGATTCTAGCCGAATAAAAAAAATATAGATCACTTTTTAAGTGATTATATTTTCCTCTTTCTTAGAAATTTAAGGCGTTATTTATAAATAAACATTCCACATGCTTAATTCTAAATAAAAATTAATAAAAGAGACTGGATTACTTTTCTCGTTTTTCAAGTTACCTAATTGATTTTAAATGCATAGAACTGAACTGATATGACTATTTCGAATTTCAAAACAAAATTGAGAAATATCTTTTTACGAATTTTTCATTAAAATCAGCTGTTGTTGCTATAAATCCCAATACCTTACTTCTTTCAAATCCATTAAAATGAATTTTTTACGTCATTTAAAGTCAAAAGAAGAAGTAGATGAAGTTATTAGAAATACTGAAGAACGTGTTTTGGTGTTACGATTTGGAAAAGAAAATGAAATTGGATGTATGCAAACAGATGATATTGTAAGTTTTCATATGTAGCGAATTGCATTCGGAAATTTTAAAAGATTTAATTATATGTATATTTTTCTCCTCTATAAGTACGCATTTCTTGAGAATATTAAACGAAAAAAACGGTGCTGGAACATTTAAACGTTGTGAATGCCGCATGATATCCTTCTAAGTTCTCATTGATTGAAATCTCGCAGTATATAATGATATATGTTGATTCCTTTAAAATGAGCTGCAAGTTTTGTAATATTCCCCCGATAACACTTTTGTTTCTTATTAATTTTGAAATTTTGTTTATTTCTTCAAAATATTTAATGAAGATTTATTGGCTCAGCTTTACTGTACGGTCACCCTTGGCGACTTTTTCAAAAGTTGGCGATAAATATTTTTTTTTTGGCAACCTTGGCGATAAATAATTTTTTTTGGCAACCTGCCGAAAACTGGAATTTCCCCAGAAATTGAGTTTCCCCATTTCGAACTTCGGTGATATATGGTGAAGTTGATTTTGTCTTAGCTCCCACGTTCTTTGAATTTTATTGTGATGGCTGCATGGGGAATGAATTTCTGTTTTTGTATGTTTTCATTTGTATAGTGAAATTTACATTCGAAAGTCAGTATCTTTTTGTATTTTTTTGCAATAATTTGTTCTAATTTTTTGATGCTAATATGCCTTACATTTCTTATTTCCTAACATAACCCATAAAAGCTTTGCACTTTTATTTTGTTACAATCCAGAAGTTCGTTATTCCTCTCCGAAACTTTTCAGCCATTTTCTATGCTCTGTTTTCATTGGTTCTCGCTTCGAAGTCGCCAGAATGGCGACTTTTGGCGGGATTTTGAAAAATTCGCCAAGGGTGACCGTACAGTAAAGTTCTACCGATTTATTTATTAATATTTATTTTAAAATATTTATTTAGAAACATATATAGAGGATTTTGAAAATTTCTATTTTGGAAATATTATATATATATATATATATATATATATATATATATATATATATATATGACAGTATTTCATTGAAATTAGTAAAGATATATCTGCTTTTGAGAGCTACTTCATTTAGAGTATAAAATGCAATTCTTATGTATACCTCAGGGATATAATTTGAACAAATTCGGAATGTATTATATATCAATAGTCAATTAAAAAATACTAAATTATTTTACCTACAGATGCTTTTTAGCTTATAACCAAGTTCCAGTCAAACTATTCATAGGTTGAATTTATATTTCCTTTCAAGTGTTTTATAAAAATTGCACTTAAATTTTTTTAAAAAAAAGTTGATCTATGCATAATTGCTGTGCATAATATGAAAGGTATATATAAATATTTAATCTATTAAATGAACCTTGAGTAGAAATACTTAAGTAGTTGGATTTTCCTATCATTTTATTTTGTTGGAAGTGTGATGCTATCAGATGTATTAAGCATAAATTAAAAAATGTGCATTATGTCCAAATTTTGAGGTATTATATTTTTTTATATTTGAATGCAAAACAAATCAGATATTATATATCCATAAAGCTATTTTAAATAACTAAAACAATATATAACATATCCCAGCATTTAAAGTTTTTATGATTTTCTAATAAAGTATTCAATGTAGTCATTTAGGAATTATAAATAACTAAAAGTAAACATTTTTAATAGTTTTCATCATTTAAGTGTGTTTATTATATCCTCACTTGTTATGATTCATTTTGGTACTAAATTTTACAAGTTTTGACTCTCACCATTAATTATTGAAAGATGTTTTTCTATTTCTCTTATATTAATTTGTGTACAAGAAAATTATTCTGGAATTCATAGTAAAAGTGTAGTTTAGTGATGTCCCTTGCTGAGCCAAAGAAGTCAATCTTTCAATAAAGATGCCATAAAAATAAACACTACTGCAAAATAGTTATAGTTACCACTTTATGTATTGAAATTAAGATCTTTACTGATAAGTATTGTTTTATCTGAGATTTTTATTTTTATTTATTTTTTAATCTTTGGGATTACTATCACTTATTATCTTAACAATTTTTAAATAAAGATTTCTTTCAAACCAGCTGTACTGATCTGTTGTGTAGAGAGCATAATTTAGACATGCAATGCCTTTGGTATCTGAAGAAAGCACTGGACAGAATTGTTTTTCACAGAAGAAAACCATCCTATGCTCCTAACAGCAAGAGCTAGAACATAGTAGCTTCGCTAGTACATTGAATGTAAGAACTGTATGGATAGCAGGAACAATGAATAAATAAATTAAAAAATGTAGAATAGAAGAAGTTATCAAAACATTCTCCGTTGAACATAAAAAATATATTCCACCTACCCTTTAACCTCACTGCAGGTTCAAAATACTTCTTGTCATCCCATTGACACTACATCCATACTTGCACAGTTATCGACATAACGATTTATCAAGGAAATCATCAGAGAGCAAAGAAAAATTGTGAAAACTGCAAAGAAATCCATTGCAAATGACTTCTTATAGTAAGAATTCAGATGATTTCTTTAAGTGCATTCCAGCAGCTAAAAATTGCAAATTGATAAATCTTTTCTGTTTGTGTTCACATTAAAAAAATTGCAGTGTTCTATTAGTTGTAAAAAAAAAACCTTGTGGTGGTATGTAGATTATGTGGTGTCCGTGCATGGAAGCAACGAGACGAATGTTGTTGGAAACATTTCCTTTTAATCAACATACTCACACACTATGTACAAACACGCAAAGACAACACGTAACACAAAGACATTCCAGTACACAGCTGCCTAGGACGGAGTTACCTCTCTCCCTGCTACCAGCGCAAAGCATTATGGGATGGCGCGCGTGATGACGTAATCACGCACTGCCATCTAGTAACCAAAAGGGAAGTTAACTAATATCCAAAAGAGAAGGCGTGAATAATGCAACTGCTACATCCTTTTAATTATAATATATAACTAAATTAAAAAATTAATTTTAGTATTTTTGGTACTTTTCTGTTAACCAGATGCAAGCGAAAAATTGTTAATATATATTCATTGCCAATTTTTCACTTATGCCTGACTAATGGTAAAGTAGCATATTTTTAATATTTTTCATAAAATAGTTGTAGTTAATGTACAACTCAACCATTGCAAAAAGTGGTTAACAAAACCCCTTTGGGGTTGCTGATGATTCTTTTGTTGGAAGTCCATATTGTCAACAAACTTAGGGACACACTAAACTAGACTTTAAGTGAATCCTTCTTTTATTTTTAGTTTAAATGGTTATTACAATTATCTATTAAGTTGAAATTATTAAAGATGTTTGTAATGTGTAACCGTTCTGAGTGGCCACTTCTCCGTTCTGAAAAAGTTCCACAACTTTGAATGGTTTTCATCATGCTTGCAAAATAATTGATATAAAATATAAATGTGTCTGACACATATTTTTTAATACTTATCTAAAGAGAAAATAATACTTTATTTAATATATATATATATATATATATATATATATATATATATATATATATAGATATCAATATTTATATATATATAAAACATGCATATTTGCATTTAATATATATTACATTTTTTGAAAAAGAAAAAAAAACAATACATTTTGGAGCTGTTTCATGTTTCTACATTTCTTGGAAACAACAAGTTCAATTTTTCAAACTCATTTTTCATTTTAAAAAAACAACCAATCTCTAAATTTTACCCTTTAATCTAGCTAGAGCATTTCCAATAAAAAAATTTCTTTGAAAGTTCATGAGCACTTTCATATCCATTCATAGATAAAGGCCATATATGGTTTTTGTGCCATTAGCCAAAACCAAACCATTCATAGATACAATGATATGTCATACTATCTATATTCCACCTTGAAACATTTTATAACTCCATGTTCTAATGGCTGAGATTATGTTGTTGTATTAACAGTAGAATTATAGGTACTTTTGCATTTGCTGGGTACAAGAAAAAATTGCCAAAGAAATTTGAATTCCACACTATGTGGTGATTTTTTGCTTTAAAATCGCTTTAAGAAATTCGGCAGAATTCAACATTATTTGGCAATTTTTTACTTTTGCCAGGCCAGCAGAAAATACTGAAATATGTTTTACATTTGTGTGCTGAGCTCTGTGCTTATAACACATTGTATTGTCCAATACAAGGACAATTTCCTTGGCTTGATTCTCCCCATTAAGCATCCAATATTTAAATGCAAAATTTTTTTTCATCGTTAAAAGTTTTAAAAAAAATCTGTTTAATAGTTAGGTAGTAAGTAATATTAAAATGAAGATACATTATCACAAAAAAGAAGTTAGATTGTCCTAATTATTAGTTTTTTAAAGCAACCATAATATCACAGGTTTGTTTTGACTTATAATTTTTATATACAATAATCAAAACAGGCATAAGAGTATTAAAGTAGCATACTTTGATGTGTTATAATTTGGTGCCTAGAATTATAGAAAACATTAAGCTGATTGAACGTAAACAAAACCAATTTTCCTTGTGAACCAAATAGCCCTTATAAAACTTCTGGATTTTAATAATATTGAATTTTTGTAGCAACCTTTTTTTAACTGTAGTCAATTTTATCTTTAAAAAAATAACGAAAATCATTTTTTATTGTAATTAATGTCGGTTTATTATGTGCTTTTATTTGCTCTTTGCACTAATTATTTTTGTCTATACTCTTTCCAAACTTTCTCTTTTGCTAATCTATTGTTTATCCTTTCTTTTTAATTCAGAAAAAAAGGTATACATAAACGAGTATATAAAAAGAATATAAGGCTTTCAAAATTTAATGTCATTAATATGCTGTAAAAGTGACAAAAGAAAATTTAGAATTGTGGCTCAGCAATCGTTGATTGAATTATGCCTGTAATTCTTTATATATATATATATATATATATCTAATATATAAAATTCTCGTGTCACAGTTTTCGTTGCCATACTCCTCCGAAACGGCTAGACCGATTTTGATGAAATTTTTTGTGCTTATCCGGTATCTATGAGAATCGGCCAACATCTATTTTTCATCCCGAAATATCAATTAGTTCAGGAGAAATTAATTAAAACCCCTTAATTTCTGTGAAATTAAAACCTGTAAAGTTACTTTCCGAGTGAAACCCGGCCTTCCGGAGAAGCGATCGCTCATGAGTACCTTTTCGTCCAGTAAAACCGCGTTTTTAAAATTGCCATCGTTACGCGTCCGTTCAACTTATACTCAATATCGCTGTGGAATCGGATGGACTTTTTATCGTAGACCACAGAGATATAATTTATTTTACGAAATGTCGACGCAAAAATTAAATATCGATTTTTTTAAAAAAGGTCCATTTTGGCGAGTCTATTTCTTGAACGGCCCTGTAAAATAGACGCTTAGCTGGAAAAATACAGAAAATATGTTTCCTGAAAGGCAATACGATATAGTATTCTGCAATATAATTTAAAAAATCGAATTTTT
>JAOUZG010032472.1:2089822-2137855 GCA_026289955.1 Argiope argentata | reverse complement strand
CATTACCCGAGCAATGCCGGGTACGGGAATGCTAGGAAATTATTTATTACTGGGAAATTATTTATATGGCAAAACAACGTTTGCCGGGTCAGCTAGTATATATATAACATCTGTTTTGGTTCATCTAAGTTCCACTGTGTTTTTAGGAATAGCAGCATAGGTGCTCTCTAAATACATATAATAAAAAATTATAATTTGTAATGTATTTTTTATAATTTGGTTTAGACTTATAATTTTTTCCTAATATATATATTTGAAATTTTTTTTAAAACATAGATGTCAAGGACAGAAACTTTGCTTAGTGAAATGGCTACTATTTGCACAGTTAACATTAGTGATGTCCCTGAATATGTTGATTATTTTGATATAACTCATATTCCTGCCACTATATTTTTTTTCAATGGACAACATGTTAAAGTTAATTCTGGGTAAGTTCAAAATATGTTTGTAAATAAATAAGTTATATATAATTTTACATAATTTAACAGTTTAATTCATTAACAGAAAATCAATATAAAAATTTATCTTATTTTACATGATTAAAATTTTCTATTGTATGACTGGATATAAAGTCTGTTGTTAATGCCATTAAAATGAAAATGGGGAAAAATAAAATCATGTTGTATATAGAACTCTTTTTCAAGCTGTGTATGTGTTAATTTGAAGTAACTTTTTTTTTATTTGGAAATTTTCATAAACTATTAAACAAACCAAAATTTCTTCATTATAATAATAACTACTAGTCATGCATAATCTTATAAAGCTTTTATTTATATATATATATATATATATATAAAGAGAGAGAGAGAGATTTAATTGATCACCTATTCATAACCTCATAAACCACATGACTAATTCCAAATTCCAATTATTCAAATTATTTCAACTCATTAAATAATACTCAACTTGAATTCATGAAATCAAGTATGAAATTTACCAACTTTTAATACTTGATTGGTGCCTGTTTAGATGTAATAATATTTTCCCAAAGATTAATAAATTTTTGAAATAAAATTTCTTGTTTATATTTTAATTATTTCATAGTAGCTCAAATTTAAATGTGCATTTCTGACATTATTTATCTATATTATTGTGTATTATCAAAATTATTGAAATTTTGTCTATATATAGAACATGAATTTTAAACACTCACACATACAATAAATGTATTGAAGTGATGATTCTTCATGAGTGATAATTCACCATAATGAAAAAGGTATTCTTAAAATCGTGTAATATTGTTTTTGAACAAAAGATGACTGCTATGCATATGAATTTTGATACCTTTTTTAAGAACTACAAGTTTTCTTATTGTAAATTATATTCTCTTAACTTGGTATTTAATATATCTGTTTTGAAATAAAATTGATATTGTATATTGCTTCTATCAATGATTTTGATACAAGTCTACAAAACTATATTATTAATTCTGGAGTCGACATAATATGAGGAAATTTATAAATTTGAAACTCTTGTTTCTATTTCAGTTTAGTCTTATAAGCTTACATTTATAGAAAGTGAGAGATTATAATACTATTAATTATTTAAATAACAGTCATTTTACTAATTTTTCTTTCTTTTTATTCCCTTTAATTTATTGATGACATGCACTTTAAATTTTGTGCAATAAAATAAAATTTTGGATTTTTCAAACTTAATTTTTTTGTTTATAAAATTTAATTTTAATTTTTTATAGAAAGTAAGAAAAGTATGATTGGATTTGTCTTTGAACTGAAGTTTTGCTGTTCTTTAAATAGGACTTTTTGTATTAACAAATTAATCCTACAAAATTTTCTATTTCATTGAATTTATTTCATTCTTTTATTTCAGAATGCCTGATCAGACTAAATTTATTGGACCATTTCAAACTAAACAAGATTTTATTGATCTTGTAGAAGTTGTTTTCAGAGGAGCAGCACGTGGGAAATATCTAGTGAATTCACCTATAGATAGAAGAAGACTAGCTCATTATGAGATGCTATATAAGGGTTATTGAGTTGGAAAATGCTGTACAAATTCAGTATTTTCCTGAATGAATTTTCAACATAGAATGCATTGCCATTAACTCTGAATTTCATCTTTCGAAATTGCATTTGTAAATATTGTATAAAATGTGAATAATTAACATATGAATGTGTTTCTTAAATTTTTGCTGTATTTGTACTCTTTATTTATTTTATTGAATATATAAATTATTTATTTAAACTCATATTTTTATGAAATGTAGAGTTATAGTGTTTGAAGAAATGAAGTTAATTTTTTAAAAATTACTATTATGTTACAGAAATTTTTAATCTATGGCATACAGTGAACCACCTAAGAGTGCATGAAAATAATTTTGCTAGTGACACACAAGACATTAAAATAATAATGTTTTTTTTTTTTAATTTTGTTACCTTTGCTTGTAAAAATGTATCTAAGTTTACTGAGTAACTATTAAAGAAATATGTTATAAAAATATGTGTTAAAGCACTAAAATATTTAGTAATTTTTAAGAATAAGCTATTTTTATATTAATAGTAACTATGTTTAAGAGTTTAATGCAGTTTTAAACATCAGATAATATTCAACTGTATTTGAACTTAATTTTATATAATTCATCTCCATGCTTCCATTTAAATAGTTGATTATCATTATAAATAATTATTAGCTTCCATCATAAATTAATACATAATTACTTTAATTATAATTTCATTTTTAAGAATTTGGAACTAATATAAAAAAGAAAAAAAAATGCAAAATTCTAAATTGATTGTTATTAAATCAAGTCATTGACCCAAGTCCTTAGAATTATTTAAAAAATTTGTATGTCTCAACATTAGCTTATAATTTTTCTACCATTAAAAGATAGAAGTAAAAAACATAACAAAAGGAATTGCCCATAATAAAAAGGCTGCTGAAAATGTATAGGAAAAAATATTTAGAAATCACTTTGACTGAAAACAAAAGAATGTGTGTAATAAAAAGAAAGAAAGAGAGAGCAACTACAAAATTAGGGAAAAAAAATCTATTCATAATATGCAAAGAAAAAGAATACATAAACCTAGACAAAGTTTAACTAAATTAAAAATTAAATTTACAAATTTCATGTTAAATTATTATAAAATTGTAAATATAAATAAATAACTGTTAATTTATCTGGGAAGCTTATATGTGGGAAACCAACCCCCAAAAGACCTATTTAATTAACTAGAAAACAAAGATAAATGAAAATTAGCTGCTCTGAGGTTAAAACTGGAAAGATAAAACATTTAGAATATAAATTTTGAAGAAAAATGGAATAAATTCTCCCTGATCTAAAAGTAATAAACTTTATTAATATGTTTAAAAGAAAAATATTTTAATTTAATACCTTTATTTTTATACAAATACCAAAAGTAAAGGTGCATATGTGTTAGCAGTCTGCCTGCTCGTCTATTTGGCCTGGATCTACCAAATGCGGCATATATGTACTTTCAACTATAAAAATGTGAACCTTGAGTATTTTTTTAAAATTTTTATTGCAGTTTAATCATTAAAAATTCGTTTTTCCTTTCATAACTTCCAAAAAAATACTAATGCACAAAAATGTGTTTTACATCATGATAAATGAAATTTGTACTGTCATAATCTTGTCATTTGATAAGAATGTTATATCGTACAGATTTTTTCTGAATGTCAGCAAATATATATATTGCCCATTTTCCAATTGCAAACTATATGTTGCCTTGATATTCAAATAACTTTCCTTGCTCCATCAAGTGTAATTAATTTATTTTTCAATTTTCTCCCATTGTTGAAAACCAAAAAAAAAAAAAAAAAGGAAGAATTCTATTTAATATCTTTATTATTTACAAGACAAATAAAAAGAATATGTAATTATAATCTCATGAAAGCTAGAAGATAATTGAACTAAACATTTACATCTTCAAAAGTGCTATGTAATCATGAGGCTGATCCTTATTATGAAGGTGCTTGTATGCGGTTGCTAAAACTTGCATGAGACAATTAAAATGATAAGGCTATAATGTAATATAAATGATATGGATATAAAAAGATTTAACATGAAGTGTTATCTAAATGATTTAACTGGAATGAAATATAATGACTAGTATTCTACATACCAGTGGAATGCCAAAAACAACTAATCACTTATGGGAGTGTTTTAACAAACCACACCATTTACTAAGAAATACCTAAGTTCGACTCAGTTCGATATGATTTGTGAAATACCTATATACACTTCAGAGCGATTATTTGAAATTTCAATGAATTAATAATTAAAGGATTGACATTAATATTTATGTCTTTTTGTGTATTTAAAAATCAGAGTTTATTTAAATGCTAGAAAACTGTGATAGTCACCATATTCTAAAACATATTTATATATTCTACAAAATTACTGCCTAATCTCATAATTTTAATAGTACGGGTAAGATATACAAATTTGTAATTTTTAAGCATCCTAATCAATTTTAAGGTGTTAATAAACATTCAATTTAGTGACAGAAGAAATTTATGTAATTGTTATTACTTATTACAGAAATGATTCACAATGTTCCCTCTCCCTTTTTAAAAAAAATAATTGGGGTAACATTTTTTCTGGGCTTGCTGCAATATGTTTATCGAAATTGAAAACTTCAATACATTCTACTAGATTTTCGATTTTTTAGTAGAATGAATTATTTCTTCTACGTAATGAATCATGAGCAGTGCTTATCAGAGAAATTATAATTCATCTTACTTTTCAAATACATAATGAGATTTTGAGATAAATAAGAAAAAAAAAGAATTATCCTTAAAATTCAGCTTCCCAAATTTTAAAGTTAAAAGTATCCCAGTCAAAAAATTCATCAAAATTCTACATATCTAATCCTGTTGGAAATTCAAAAGATTGAAAATCACTAAAATATTTTCAATTTGAAATTCCTAATTTGCCCAGATGTAAAAATAAAATCTTATGGATGTTAAAGCAAATCATATCTTTTGCCAGTGCATCAGATGCTTTTATAGAATGCTTAACTGCAAATACAACCTGCCCTGCATAAATTACATGGGGCAACACTCCACTCAAAACTATGACAATTGCCGAATCTTATTTGTATAGAATTGGTTACTTCTCATAAAGAGATTGCAAAACCATTGTTATCTTAAGAAACATCACCCATAAAGGACCTTTACTCAAGTAACTAAAAAGTTAGCCCGAGTCTGGACCAAAAATAAAATAAATGATTTCCGCTATTATGTCAGAAAAAATATTAAATCGGAAGCCCCCAACATTATAATTTGCTTTTAAAAACGATCGAGACTGTGAAAGAAATAGTAGCCCTAAGCGAATTTTCACGTTTCCTCAAAGTTGTAAAACTACTTAAGTACTAGGAAATGTTTGAATCCAGAGGAGAAAGAATTAATTAATCTTAATGTGTTGCTTGAATAAATTAACTTTTTGATTGTTCTTCCACTAATCGTAGGTAGAAAAAAAGGTACTTGCATATTAGACTGTCCTCGCTAACGGTTTGATAATTCATTGGCGACAGATTTAAATTTGGCGATAAAGATCAACGGATTACACCATTGCTGGATTGCTTTAATTATTGGTTTAGCAAATCATTGGTGACGACTTCAAAATTTTGCGATGAAGTTGGGCGGTTTATTACGTAAGTACCGAAAAAAAGAGCGCGACAAATTATTCTCCAGTTCTATAAATATATTGATTTTCATCAAATTCTATTAAATTTTCTTTTCTCTACTACTATCCTTACTTTAAGTCTAGTATTTCTTTTAATTGTTTATAGTTAGCATTAACTCTTAAAGTTTACTTTAAAAAAATTCATTTATAATTTGTTTTAAGGGTTTGCACATTTTTTGGAGGTTGTGAGTTGAAACCTAAATATTCCATCAAATAAATCTGCTCTCATCGTCGATATTCTATGCTACATCGCAAATTTTCCGCTTTAATTACTCATTCAATCCATGTTCAAGTACTGAAGCATTGCAAAATTACAATTAATTGTGTGAGATAAATATAACTCAGGTTAGTAAGGACTGCGAAACTGAGGCATTCGTCTTTTCTTTTCGATATCATTACACTGCTGAAAAATTGTGATAAATTTAGAAATGAAGGGGGGGACATTTTGTAAATGTTATTTTTGTTTTATAAATCTGAAAATTCGGGAGGAAAATAAAAATTGACTATCTTTTAATAATTTCTTGAATTTGTCTGTTTTTAGTTTCTTGTGTATGAAGTTTGAAAATCGACCATCTTTTATACGATTTTAGAACTTATCTGTTTTTAGTTTCTCGTATAGAAGTATTGAAAGCATCAAAAATTGATGAATCTCCATGTTTCACACACACATCCCCACGTCTGAGAAGCGCATTTATGGCATCGTGTCTGCATATGAAGGTGATTTAAAAACTTTTTGAGGTAGAGGAATAAAATTTAGTTCATAGATTAAAGACTGGGTTCTTAGATTTCTATCAAATTTTGAACAAATCCATTCAATTGAAATCTACCTTCTTGTCCTAATACACATGAATACGATATTTAAAAAATGAACTAGGTAAATAAAAAATTTTATACAACGTCTGAAATCAGATTTAGTATTTAAAATTGTTCTTATGAAAATTTATATCAAAAAGTTGAACAGTTTGTAGGTCTGTACTTTATTATTATTTTTTATTATTTAAACGCAATGAAATTCGATGCCATCGTGTGACTACAACTGTAGTTTCGTATCACATTTTAGTTACAATTGATCAGAAAGAATATGTCTGAAATAAATATACACCCTTTAAATGCCATAAAAAGGTTAAATTCACAGCAATGGTCTATATTTCGTAAATATTGCTCATCTATGTTATGCGAGAGATTTCCAATATTGCCAAAAGTTCACAGTTTAGTGCAGAGGTTAAACTCCTAGGAATCTTTGAGTCTTTATGGAATATGGGAAAATCCTTCTTGTTTCTATTTATTATTATTAATATAACATTAGCTTTTAAGTATTCAATTTGTCTTAAAAGTGACCAAAGTTATTAAATATCTGTCTGTTTTTTTATGATACATTTCCCCAAGATTAAATGAAAAATACGTATTCGATTAGAAAACTATTATTCGATTTTTAATTCTTTATAATAACCATATTCTTCACACTTGATCATGTGATTAAATTGAAATTCTTTGATGTATGTGCATAGCAAAGTTTTCTTTAAATTTTTTAATAATATTTATTTCATTAATCGGTACTTTTCCGTCAGAAGGGTAAAAGTGGTGCCAATTGTAAACCAAACGCGAGTCGCCAATCGAAGCGAATGGTATGCACCGATTGAAGATTGCAATACGAACCTACGACTCTAGGGCCAGTAGCCGAGTAATGTAACCACAGCATCAAAAGTTGACTTTGGTATCAGAGATGTTCTTCTTCTTCTGTACAGCCTACCACCCCTCCACCACTGAACGTAACAGTATGGACAGGATTTGTTGTGGCCGACTGAGTATCATACATGTTATCTGGCTTATGAAGCTAGCGCCACAGTACTCCCCCACCAGTGAGTCGGCGGAGGGAAGAACGATTTAGCGTTATGGCGAATTGCTGCTTGCTTGGGTCAAGTGAGTCGGACGACATTGCTTTGCTTGCGTGGAGTAGGTTTGGCGGCTTTGATTGCTTGCGTCAAGTGAGTTTTACGACTTTGTTTGTTTTTACTGCGGGTAGATGCCGCCACGACTGTTGCGCGAGGTTGCGTTGTCAAGGTCACAAATGTATCATTTGAAGGTCGCGATACGAACCTGCGACGCTAGGGCCAGTAGCCGAGTAACATAACCACTACTACAAAAGTCGTCCTCGGTATAGTAGATGTTATCTGGCTTAAGAAACTAGCGCCACAGGTAAAGCATTCTATGCAATTCTACATTATTTGACGATTTTTGCGCCCGGCTAAAGGAAAAGTACCCATTAATTTATTTATGGTACCTCATTTCAAAACTAATCTTCGTAATTAAAGTAGCATTTGTCAGCAAAGTACGAATGAGAAGAATATAGAAAGCAACATCAACAACAAAATAATAATAAGATTCTTTTAAATAAAATGGCAGCTATTGATTTTTTTTGCATTTTATTCTATTTTTCGTCCGATTATACTTGAAAATGATTTAATTCTGGCATTATTGCTTTGCAGGATCGTTTCGAAACTGTATTTCACTCTCTTCTCGTAATGCTTCTGATAAATGCTGCCTTTTGAATCCTGAGGCGCAGGGGTCAGATATGATGAGCTTTTCCTTTTATTTTCTCTTCCAATTGTTCGTTGAGAATGATTTTTTTTAATGAAGAATCGAAATCAAGGTTTATGAATAAACTTTCCGGTGAGAGAAATTCATATATTAAAACTTCATATCATATATTATAAATAAAAATCATAACCTTCTTATCAAAGTTTTGTGAAAGATTTAAAAGAGTCTTTAGCCTCTACAATTGGACTGATTTTTCCAATTAGCTTCTTCACTTGGAAATAATAACTAACCAATCTCCTATTCTTGTGACGAAATATAATTCGCTTGATGTGATTAAATTAATATTAATCTATTTGCTTTCCATGGCTGTGTTCGTGGTATTAACATAGATATACAGATAAATTTCAGTGAAATGCATCTTAAATAATATTATTTAAAATTAAGATTACATAATAATGCTACATTATGATTAATTAAATTAGCTGTGCTGACAAAGTAAAAAATTATTGATGGGGAAATCAGCATAATTGTCGAAATTGGAAGTCTTGTTTTACTAAGCGAGATCTAGAAAATTAAATCAGTAGGGCATATTATCATTGATAAAGTATTTAATGAGAAAAGCTTTCGTACAAAATTTAAAACGCACACACACATAATGACAGAAGTTGCAGTTAGAAAAATCTTATCTCTGCGAAGAATGTATTGCGAAATAGATATCAACTAACCATACACTATCACTTACTCCATATACAAATTTGAAATAAAAAGTGATAAATGATGGAGGATAGGTTATTTGGTTTTGCCAATTATTTCAAATATATCCATGATGGAAAAACAGCTCGTCGCTGAAAGCGAACTGCCTCCATTAGATCTGTTCACGCTTGATAAATAAAATTTAAATAGCATGGCAATAATGACAGACAGTTAAGTGTGATCATGATCACGAAATGTATATTTAAACAATTTATTTAAAATCAAATACAGCCAAAACTTTTGACTGTTAAGCTGCTTACCCGACATTACTATTCATTAATAAATCAGTACTATTTATTTCCAAAAGTGAAATATTTCAAGTGCAAATTTTTTTGGGGAAAAATGATAATGTATAAAAAATATGGAAGTAAAATAAAAAATGATTAAATGAAATTAAATGTTATAAATTTCGAAAGTTATAGCAATAAAGTAGTTTGAGGTTTCTTTTAGAATTTTTGTGTATAATTTTATTTTTATTTCAAAAAATATTTTTCTAAATTAATTTTTTCACTATCAATAATTTCAATAATGTTTACCAATTATTTAATAATTGATATTGCTTTAGGAACTAATTTTAACGTCAGCGGGTTGTTAGAGAATCCTTTATAATTAAAAGCATCGGATTCGATGGAACTTTCAAAAAATTTGCTCAACGTAAAATTATTCCTGAATTTATTTGATCTTTATGCTGCATATAAGATGACGCATTAAGTTTTTTTAGCCCGTAATAGATTTTTAAACACTCAATTTTTTAAAAAAGTTCTATGCATTTTTAAATATTATGTGAAGCCTATAAAACAGAAGAAAAAATTAGATTGGAAAATTAAAATAATATTATGGACTTTAGAGAAACATGTATCAAAACTATCTAGATTCACATTTCTCTCTCTCTTAGTATGCATCACAATTCAGAAGGGAAGCACATTTTTTATCCTTAAATTAGATTATTTTAGTTCTTATATTTATCTCTCTCTCTTTCTTCTTTTAGCTGATGAGCGTTAGAAAATAACATGGAAATGCAAGGTACCAAAATATATAAACAAATTGTTCGGGCCTAATTGCGACCAAACGATCTAAAAAAAGCCACCAACTGACCATATAATTTGGTAATCGTTTGCAGTTTTTATTTGTATCTGTCACCTTTTTCGAATAAATAAATAAATAAAAATAATTCGAATGTTTGGAAATAGGTGTCTGTACGTGGGGTTTCATCATTTACAGCATGTACGCTTTTCTATATTTATATAGATACAATTTTCGAGCAATTGCTGTTCCATTTTGAAGTTAAAAATGATTAATTTAGTCATGAATCCAGTGGAAACCCTTATTTATTAACTTTTATAATTACTAAAACGTTAAATTACCATCTTACCAAGTATACATTTTAAGTTTTAAAAATATTAACTTTAAAAGTGTTTTGAGGCTGATGTGATCTAAAATATTTCAGACTAAATATGAATATATAAACGATACATAATAAACTAAAATCTATTCAAAAACTGAAACTATATTTTTCTAAATAAAAATTCTAACTTGTGTAACTGCTAAAAGTTACACAAGTAGCACATACTTAGCTTTACAAAGTTCTCTTTCAAATTTATGATGTAATTTGGAAGAATTTATGCAAATTATATAATTATATGACTGAGCATCTAATATAATAAAATGTTTTTTCAAATTGTTAATATTCAAAACTTAGAATTGTTTTACTATAAGAATGTTTGATCGACATCAGTTTTATTTTAAAATATCTTTTTATTAAATGTGATTCTTCAAACTTATTTTGTACCGAGTATATATATGCTCTGGATTTGCTATTGTTCTGACCACCGCTCTCTGACAAAACGTGATGATTTCAAAACTTTGCTTTGATTAATAACTTTCATGTTTATTAATTTGTCCAAAAAATGATATTTTCAAAAATTGATTGTAAAAAAAAAACATTTTTGGTATTATTTTTTCGATATTCCAACCAGTTACTATTAGAAATTTTATTATACTACTTTAAAATATTTCGAGAGGATTTTCCGCAAAATGAAAATATATAGATCTTTAATGATGAATTTAACGAAAATCGTAATACATTTTTTTATCGCTGAAATCCAGTACAAAAAAAATCGTTTTCTTGACATTAGTGACTTCAAATTCAGATTTTTCGCTCATTCCGAACGACCTAGAAAACTGTTTTAAATAGGCAATGCTATCACTGGGGTGATGATACAGGGAAGCTGAAACTAAGCTTTCGGCTTTAAGGTCACGTGTCACGACTTGCATTGTGGGAAACTTCTGAGTTTAGCAAGATGGCGGTGGAACCACAGCCAATGTATAATGGTTCTGTACCAAATTTATGCTTCAATGATGAAAATTATGAAAAATCAGAAAAAACCGAGCCCGACTTACTCTACGAAGAGGTTCGTATAATAAAAAATGATAGCACTGTTTAGAAAGGGTGTATCACTTCTGAGATATAGATATGAAATCATCCTTAGTGTATGAACTAAGCCATTATTTTTATATATCATGCATTCAAAAAGTGAAGTGCATTATTTGTATTTTCTATTTAAAGTTTGTTTTGAAACTCTTGCAAGATGATTGGAAGATGTAAAATTTGTAGAAATTTCTTAATTCTGAAGTATACAAATGTAATACTACTACTGATGTCGTCCTTTGCATGTATGATCCCTATGACAACAATAAAATTGAATTTCCATTCCAAATAAATTCATGAGCAAAAATATCAGATATAGTTACGATTTGTTGATTTTATGACATTAAACCAATGAGAAATGCTAATAATTAACCTGTAGTGCTTTTCTTTTTTGTGCAAAAATTTACTCAATTATTTACTTCCGTGCGAAGTTTACATGCATGAAGCTTATTGTAGTTTTGATTAATTAAGAATTAAAATACTTGTAATAAATATCTACCTTGCCATGGTCCAAAGAATTAACTGAAATTGGATGGATTACTTAATCGTTCATTTTGATTTTTATTTGTTTATACATTTTATTTTTCAATAATTTTTTTTCAATTCTGATAATTATCTCCGAAGTAATTGTCATTGGCTGATATAAAACTTTTAGCTCCTAAGCGTTAATTTTTTTAAATTTCAGATTTAAATAATCTAAAACACTTTTTTCCCATTTAAGGTAGCATTTAAACTTATTTTTTTGAAATCATGTTTGTCATTTTCCGTTGATAATTTCGTTAAATTGCTGTTAGTTTAAGAAGACACGTCTTTAATTTACGAATATGAAATGTTTAGTTTAATATTATTTAAATATGTAAATAGCTTGTTTGATCCTTGTTTGTAGCAAGCTTAAATGAGACACTAATAGACAATTTTTGTCTAAAAAAAGATAAATATTTCCATAAATTTTCCATTATTTATTTTGAGGTGTTGCATAGATTTATAATTACATTGTTACAAAAGTCAGTGCAATACCTAGATGTGTGTATAATTAAACTAAGAATTCAAGCAATTGAACAGATATGATGAAAAGGATACAATCTAATAGCATGCTCAAATTTTCAGGTGCAAAGAAATAGATAAAATAATGAACATATTCACGATAAGTAGATACCTTTAAATTCAGATTTCATTTTAATATTTTCAAGGAAATGTATATGTCAAAATTATATTAATTCTTTGCTGTCATTTCCTGGTATATTTTTAAACTGATTTTTTTTAAAAAGTTTAAAAGTAAGGATGCTTTGAACTAATTATAAATATATTGCTGAAATGTCACTTATAAAATTATCTGTATTATCTAAATATGCTTTTTTTTGCTATTCGATTTACTCTTTCAAAGCATTCTGTTAAATGCTTCTGTATTTTAAGATTTTTTGGGTTGTTTTTATTTACTTAATTTTATAAAGCCTTATTATTATTATAAAAGATAATAAAAAACAGTTTTTAATTTTTTTTGTTTATTTTATAGTAAATTGTTAGTTTGTGATGTTATTTTGAAATGATTTGTTGTTCATTTTCTGTCTGTTGATGGATTATTTGTTTCTTATTTAAAAAATAATTATAAAATTTTTTTCAAACGTTTTAACCTTTATTTTTATGATTGACTATTTATTTCTTACAGTTTGTAGTTAAAATTTTTATTGAACTGTATTCTTACAATGCTTATAATCTTGAATTCTATTTTTTATTTGTAAAACTACATTAGCTATTAATTATATTTATTAAGTTATAATTTCAGTTTATAATAAACCTTAAAATAATTGTTGAGTGAAAATAAATCAAATATGATGCAAAACATTTGCATTTATGCTTGTACTACATATATTCAAACAATTGTATTAATGGAATAAAAAGAATAATTTTTAAAAATGTGTTCAGATTTATAAATTATTTATTATTTAAAGTCTAAATGGTTTTTTAATAGGCAAAAAACTGTTTACATAATTTTAATATGCTAATTAGAATTTTGTTCTGTGAATTGGATTAGTAGTTTTTTTTTATTGCTCTGAAATCTAGAGACTTCTGTTGAACTGTTTGTACATTTAAGAATTTACATTTGAGAAGAAATAAAATCCTTTCAAAATTTGTCATTACTTTCGGGATTATGACAATTCGAGTAGTACTGTAATTTGTATATTTCAGTTATAATAGTTGCACAAAGCCAACTTATTGTCATGAATTTTTGCGATAAAAGATTAAGATTTAGCTTGAACTTTACTTGAATTTGAAAATAATCATGTACAGAATTTTGAACTAATATATTTAGTCTAATCAAAATTTGTGACACTTTACAAATTGACATTCTATCTAAAATTTATTTTGTAATTCTCTCTACTGTTTTTCATTTTTTATAAACATATATATATAATTTAGTAAAAATAAGATATTTTACATGGATAAAATTTTCTCGTATGTTGATGTAGTGAGTTAAAGTTTTTAATTTTTTCACCCGAATATTTTCTAATTACTTAACTGTTTTCTATAAACTTATGACTTTATAAACATTTTTTTACCTCTACATTGAAGGAAAGGTGTAGGGGAATTAATATAAAAATGTATATACATAATGTAATGCCTAAATAGTGTAATATAATATTGTTAGATAATGTATTCTTTTTAAACATTCATTTTTAATTGCATTAATTAGTGTGCCTTCTTAATTTGATTATCACTAGGTAATGTCATTAATCCTGGCAGTTAATATGGTTATAGCTGCAAATATGTTTTACTGTAAATTAATAGTTTTAAAATAAATTTCAATGTAATTATTTATATTGATAAATTTCAATTTTATACATATGATCTAATTTCTGAATAATTAGTTTTGATTAAACTTCATTTTTCTATTCTATAAGTAATGTCAACTTCTGAAAGTTCTATTACATCAGCCCTTTAAATTATTATTGTATCCAATAAGAATTTTTATGTAAAGAATTTTCTGTAATAAAGTTAAATATTTTCTATCTAAATCAATTGCTCTACTGTAGTAGAATTTCTGGTATCTATGTTTGGTATTATCTTGTGCATGTATATTACTTATCTATGTGAAGTTGTGTTATCAAACGTATCTTTGACTGATATATTTTCTTTACCCTGGAATTCCTTTGTATAATGAAACTTTGGCTGATATAAATTCTATTTGCACATTCCAATCTTCATAGTCATTTGTTACTATTTGTTATTTAAAAAAATAAATATTTTAGACTTTTTTTAAAAATAGTAAACTTATTTTAAAATATAAGAGGGAAAGAGCCATAAATTTAATATTCCCTTTTACTTTCAATTGAAATTTATCTGAAGATCCCTTATCCATGATATACAATGATTTTTAGGAATATTCCATTAGAATTGTTTTTAAATAACTTCTAATATAATATCCCTTTTATTCCATGGTGTTTAATTTATACCTAACAGTAAGCAATTTCAATTTATGAAAAAGAAACTATATTATTTCATTGAACAATTTCTGCATAAAGTTAATTTCAGTGTAGAAAAATTGATATTTTCATCTTATCAGTTGTATTGGTGTTTTCCCCCTTCTAATTCTTACTATTTGGCATAAAAAAAAGGTGTAGAAATAAGAACTGGTATATTTTTGAGTTTCAAACAGTTTATTACCTCTTTTTACCAGCAGTAAATCCTTTTTCTGTAGCCCCCCCCCTCCCCCAGTAAAAATCTGGTGTTTGATTATTTGTCAAGGCTTTAAATTTCTGCAACAGTGGTAATTCTCAGTGGTGATGCATTAGTTTTTAATAAATATATTGGTATTACCTAGTATGGATCAGATTTAGTATGGATGGTCTTCATATTTGTAGATTATATATGATTTAAATTAGGTAAACCATTGCTATTAAATCTGTTTTATAATTCAAAAAGATAATTTAAAAATAAACTTTGTACTTAAGTATTAGACCGTTGACAAATTTGAAGGAGTCGACAATAAGTTGCTTAACTGTCAATAATGACAAACCCCCCCTACATGATTTAAAAAATTGTTCAAACCTTGATTGTTGTCTATCATTTTGTTAGCATCAATTATTTATCACCAAATTTGAATTTGTCGCTAATGAGTTGCTAAATCGTTGGCATCAATGGTATAATATGCAAATACCAAATATATTGAACCTGCTAATGTCACACTTGCATTAAAAAGAAAACTTATTTCATAAAAGAATGTTAATGCTGATCAATTTTAAAGAAGCAATGTTGTAATAATAATAAGTTTACTTGAAGTATTAACGGATGTTTCCCATAAAAATTTATCCTTAATTTAGTAATTGAAATGCAGATTTCAGTTTGTTATGCAAAATTACTTAAATCATGCATTTCTAAATAGATATCTTAAGATCAAGCCAATGTTCATAAAACAAAATGTACTCAATTATATGTAAATAAATGTTTCTTTTCCGTTTGATTCCTCCTTACCCATAAATAAAAACTATAGAAAAGTCAATGTCTTTTTCACCTTTTCCAAAAATGTATATTTTATGAAAAAATTTGGGTTCTGAGCTGCTACTTATATATTTGTAAATTTTGAATTTCATAGAAAATAAATAATTAGCTCTAAACTGGTTGATTTCATTCTTATCTTTTTTTTTTCTTTAAAAGAAAAAGTGAAACATAGAATTTGACTATACATTTAGCGATAACTTTTATGATGCATTTCATTTTTCGAAACATATGCAAATTTAACTTTTCCATTAACTGATTGATTTTTTTTCTAGTTAAAAAATATACAGAGTATGATACGTCTAACGAAAGGTAATCTAGAAGCTTTGAATGCAAGGTTTGCAGAATATCAACATCCTCCTTCTATGTATATTACTGTAAGTAAAA
This sequence comes from Argiope argentata, assembly GCA_026289955.1. Taxonomy (NCBI): domain Eukaryota; kingdom Metazoa; phylum Arthropoda; class Arachnida; order Araneae; family Araneidae; genus Argiope; species Argiope argentata. Next base: position 2,121,587 of record JAOUZG010032472.1, on the reverse strand, counting down.
AAGAGAAAAGCCTTAATATTTTTATTTAATGAAGAATATTTGACTTTCCTTTAAAATTCATGAACATTATATTCAAAATTAGTAATTAGGCTCATTCAGACCTCTTGGAATTGCGTGTTTGAAAACATATTAGCACATTTTACCTTTACTTATAATATAGATGATTGTGGGGACATGTACATGTGTTAGCTTTCTACAAACTAGAAAGTTTAACATAAACTTGCCATATATGGTACACATATTGAGAATATATTATCATAAGAATTAATACTTTGAAACATTTTTTTCAAAAAATAATAATTAGAATTTAAATAAAAAGCAGAACTAAAGTTTGGCTTTCATGGAGCATTAACTTTCTAAAATACAAACTGTATGTATCTTAAAATTATATATATATATATATATATATATATATATATATATATATATATATATATATAGAATTATTGAATTTGATTGATTGATTGATGCAGAATGCAAGCTGTTGTATTCTGAAAGCTGAAAATAGAATGTTTTTTTATTTATTTGCTCAAAAAATTTTTTTAATTTTAAAACAAAATATTTGAAAATTTATACTAATAAGAAAAGTTTTTGTCTAGTAAATTTAAAACTATATTTGATAACTTATAATCTTCTGTATTAAAATAATGTTGAGAACTTGGATTACCTAAAGTTAGATTTGAATTTCTTTACTGTTAATCCTGCATTTGATCAATAATGTTATTTAATGGTTAAAAAAACACATTAGAAACAAATACACATCAACTAAAAGATTTAAAAAGAATTCTCTTTAGTTTCATTTATATGTATTGTGTAATCTATTGCAGCATAAAAAAGAACCATCAAATATGTTTATTTCTGAAGAATCTCTTGATGTTTTTATTATTTTTTAAGGTAACTATTTGAAAAGCAGCATATAAAAATTTCTATAAAGTCATCTATTATCAAACCAATTTTCCATTCATTTTATGTTCCAAATCTAGATGAGTAAGACATATGAAAAGTTATGTAAAAAATTTCCAACTTGTTGATTTTGATGTATTTCCATATTTTCTGAATATTTCATGCATCCCCTTGAACTATTTTCAAATTATGTCTGTCTGTATATCAAGATAACTCAATCCTAGATTAAAAGAGATCTAAAATTAAATTTGGTACACAGTTTATCAAATAATTGTCAATTTCTATCAAGTTATGTAGTTTGTTGTCCAGTAATTTGTCTTTTTGCATATGACTGTTAAAATTTTAAAGAGCAGTAAACTATATACTCTGGTAGACAAAATTAAAAGATGGAAGACATTTTCCCAAATATCTATAGAAATACTGAATAAAAATAAATGAAATTCGGTATGGATATAACTTATAGTATGACAATAATGTGTGCAAAGCAAAAATTAATGTACCATTCATTGGCAGTGGTTATTACCAACAGTCCTATGTGGACTGAACTTCATGATGAAAGATGGCAATGAAAGTGAGTCTTGTAGGTATGTGATCGCCTCTAATATGATGTGTGGTCACCTCTGGCAAATGAACAGCATGCACAATGAGTATGCATGTTGTTAATAAGAGAGTTAAAGTGCTTGTGGAAAACCTTTTCACTCTTCCATCAGAGCAATTTTTAACTTTGGAATGGTTCTGGGGTTGGCGTATCACAATAGCCCTTTCAAGAGCTTCCCAAGCATGTTCAATAAGGTTAAGGTCAGGAGATTTGGCTGGCCAATCCATTCGATGAATAACTTTGCTTTCCAGATACTCCTCAACGTGTACAGCCCTATGTGGTCAGGCATTGTCATCCATAAAAATGAATTCAGGGCCAACAGTACCCCTGAAAAGACACACATAGGGTTGTAGGATCTCCTGCCTGCACCTCTGGGCATTCACAGAATCAGTTTCAAACGCATGGAGTGGTATGGGGTATCTTGCATAATCCCTGCCCAAACCATCCGTCCTCCACTAGCATAATGGTCCCTTTCTATGAATTTTACTGGGTTGGTATCCGGTTCCCAGGCTCCCTCCATTTGAATATTCACCGAGAATCATTGTAGACTGAATCTGGACTCATCTGTGAAGAGAACATTAGCCCATTGGAGTTATGTCATGTTGGTGCTGTCTGCACTATTGTACACACTCTCTTTTGTGGGAAGGAGTGAGTGGGATGCAAATGATGGTTTTCTTGGCATACTCTGTCACCAAGCATCCTGGCAACTGTCTTCTTAAAACTAATGTTCCTGTTGCACCAGCAAGGTTCCTAGACAGTTGTGTCACTGTAGACTTCCTCTGGCATTTGGCTGTAAGTATCAAATACTGGTCTTCAATGGGTGTTGTTGCTCTTGGACGACCTTGTCCTGGTCTTTTGGAGACTGTCCCACTATTTTTAAACTGACTAATTCCACTAATTCGAAACAATGCTTGGAGTTAGATCCAATTCCCTAGCAACCTGAGTTTGGGACTATCCTGCCTCAAGTCTACCCACAATTCTCCACCTCATACCTTTGTCTAAACGATGATGCTCATCATTTTACCAAAAAATCTACAAAAAATAACAAAATAATTCAAGAAACACAATACAAATCACTTTTGTGTTGTTCAGTGGAAGGAGTTGAGCAGCTGGCTTCAGACTTTTATACTTCCCGATAGACCGCAAAGCCCAACAAAATTACATAAATTCATCTCAGCGATAATGAATAGCTATAATGAATGGCTTATAATGAATAGCTTTTTGAAAATGGTAACTTTCACTTCATATTGTTGCTATTGTTTTAATACCGTTTTTTATTTATTTATTTATATATTTTTTTTTGCTTTAAAATAAAGATTATTACCTTCCTTGAAAATAGTGATTAAATAAATGGTTTATTATAGAAATCGGATGTTTATAATTTTTATTTGTTTTTTTAAAAAAATATGTACTTTATTATTTTTTCATAATTTAGGAATATGAAGATCTGACTAGCAAGTTAAATGAATTTCAAATGCAAGAGCAAAAACTGCTTGAGCAAATGGGTAATGACTGTGATGGGAGAGATTCTCCAGAATATCTTGATGACAATGATGAAACAAAGCTATATAGTGATACTTTTTTAACAAAAATGCAAAATAGTAATCAAGGTTTCTCTAGTAGTATAGGTAATGTTATCAACATTTTGTTTTATCGAATTTGTTCAAATATTTTAAAAGTGAATATAAAGAAGTATTTTAAGTTATTTTGATATCTTTAATTTTATAAACATTTTAAAGAAAATTTATATAAAAATAAAAGTTTATTATTTTTGAATTTATATTTTGTTATAAATATATGTTATCTACAACTATATGTTAAACCAAAATAGCATTGTATTTACTTGTTTAGCGAGTGACATTATTAAATTGTATTTATTGTTTGGTTAGAATTATATGATACTGTTTGTATCTTCTGCAGCCAATCTAATGTATATATATTTTTAAAAAAATGTGCAATGTGTCTAAATTGGATTTTTTAAAAGGAAAATTTTAATTGAAACAAAAAAGCATATACAAGCAAATTCCTTTATTTTAATTTTTGTAAAATTTAAATTTGAAAAAAAAATGATACAGTATAATTTTTTTTAATTACCGCTTAGTTTAGCTGCATATGATCGGTTTTTATGTATGGGACATTTGGAATCCACTGATCTAATATGACCATTAATTCTCAATCTCATCATTAAACTATTATGTAGTAGTAACAAATTATCAGGAATTGCTATGATTTGATGGACTACTGTGTTTTTTTTCTTCTTATTGTTGTTGTTGTTTGAAAACTAAATGCTTTTGTATATAATATTTAAATTATTATGATTTTAAACCATCAAAGTAAAAAAGCAATTTTCTTCAGTTTAAAAGGATTTTAGAGATTACTTTTTAAATTTCAATAAATATTATGACAGAATTTTGCTCATTAGATAATTTTTTTGTTACCATTGTAAATGGAATGAAGTGAATGGCTATATTTTTTAAAGCTTTGTTTGTTACACTAATGGAATAAATGAGAGTATTTTTCAGTGGACTCATTTTCACTACTTATTTTTCTGAACATAAACTCTGAATTTGGAGATCGAAAATTATAGTTGTGTATAATATTCTTTTTTCCATGGATGCACAAATTAATGTTGTTATACAGTTTGCTGCTGTACTGAGTACCCAGTGGATAAATTAAAATCTTTTTGTATTGAGTTTCCAATCATTAAATCACACTGTTGTAATAATGAGCGAATATGATACATTACATTTAATACAGACTACTTTCTATATGTAGTGCAGTAACAAAATAATTGATTTACGTATTTTATTGAAAATTTTTTAAATGCCAAGGCTTAAATTTTTTTATAAGGTAACTGGAATATCTGCTATAAAGATTCCCACCTATGCAATTAGCATTAATTTATTGTTTTATTACATACAAAATTTTTTTAAAATTTTCAGTTATTTGAAAAATCACAGCACATATATTGATTTTGTTTTAATTTACAGGAAGCTCTGCTGTGGATACAAGCCCTAGAGTTTCCCCAAGGTCTCCTTTAAAGTCTGTTGTTAGAGCTTTTTTACCAAATCAACAACGTACTACAGTGAGTATTTTTAAATTATTTGTTCTTTCTGTTGAACTTTTTCAGCCTTAATCATTCTCTTCTGAGTGTGTTAGTTTTGATTGTTAGCTAAAACCAAAAATGCTAACCAAAATTCAATTATTCAGATAGGTAACTTATTCAAGTTACATTTTCTCTTTTATAATGTTTTAATCTCATTTATCTATTTTAGTTTTAAAAAATTCTATATTATTATTTTTTAAATATTTTATAGTTTTATCTTAAAGGTAAGTACTAATAATACACATTAAAACAATTCATTACAGAATTGCACATTAAATTATGATGTTAAAAATGTGAAGATTGTATTAATTATTGTGCTAAAAATATTGAGATTTTAGTAGATCACAATTATGCAATAGTGACCCTTGTTTGTGATATAATATTGTGCATTATAATAAAGTAAATTTTCAGCATTTATGAAAAATATATAAAACTTAACAGATCTCTTTTTTAAATGAAGATATGCAAGTTTTAGATATGTATAGCATTATTTTTCATACTTAGTTTGCCTTTTGTTACTTTCTGTCTAAGTCTGCTTCTAACTAATTTTTTAAAAATTTTAATTCTGACTTTTTTTTAAGGTTCAAGTAAAGCCGGGCCAAACTGTTAGAGAAGCATTATATAAAGCCATGAGAAGGCGTAAACTCACAGCTGATATGTGTGTTGTATATAGGTGTGATGGAAAGTGAGCAATATATTTATTAATTTTTATAACATTTAATTAAAAATTTTATCTTTTTATTAATTTGTGATGAATTAATACAATGTTGTGTCTTCAAGATATGTTAAATTTTATTTCATTATTTTGCTTAAATTTTTGTGAATTTTTATACATATCAGTATTTGTTTTTATAAAAGTATTATTTTTATTAATTTAATTTTATATAATCATCTAATTTAAAAAAGAAAATTTATTGGAACTGATTATTTAAAAATAAGCATTTTGTTATAGATTTATTAAATGATTTTAATATCTATATCTTATACCAATTTAATTCCATTCAATCTAATTAATATATGCAAAAAAATTAAAATTTATCATGTTAATCTCATTGTGAATTGTAATCCATTATTCTCATTGTAAATATGATGCAGCTTTTATTTTGTTGAAATGGAAGGAGTGTGAAGTTAAAAGTTGCTTATGTAGTAAACAGTTAGAATTTGTTTTTTTTAAAAGGTCAATTAAAATTTAATATTTAAACAAACAGTTGTTCCTTTTATTTTTGAAATTCTCATTTTCAGTATTTCTTTCAATAAAGAAAAAAATGATTGCTCATATTGTCTTGTCTAATTTATGTTTTTTTTTTAAGGGTTGAAGTAAATTGGGATGATGATATTAGCACATTAGAAGGAGAAGAAATAACTGTAGAAATTCATGAAAGAATTCCTATTACTACTAGCATATCGCATAATTTTGTAAGTATCTTAAAATTGAAATTTTGAAAATATACTGTTTATTTAAAATTACGTGAATTTTCAAAACCTTCTGTGTTAAAAATGTTTTACCCATTCTTTGAATTTTAAATTAAATTAATTAAAAATAGTTTTAATCTTTATATTTTATGCATTTGAATTTATTAAAACTTATTTTTCTGGAGAAAAAAATCTTGCCAGAAATGGAATCTGATTAGGATGTCTACCGCTTACTAATCACAATTTTTTCAGAGACTTTTGTTTGAAATTAATTTTCTTAAAAATGAAAAAGAAATTAAAAAAAATTTGTCCACTGTGTCTCTTGATAGTATATTTCTCTGAACTAAAATTTTCTTTTTATTATTTTTGTATCATTCTTATTTTACTTTCATATTTTGTTCCACAGGTGCGCAAAACTTTCTTTACTCTTGCATTCTGCGAATGCTGTAGGCGGTTACTGTTCCATGGTTTTCGGTGTCAGACATGTGGATACCGTTTCCACCAAAGGTGTGCCAATGGTGTCCCAACTCTTTGTCAGCCTTCGCCTGCAGAGAATAATTACTATAGATAGTAAGTATTTTCATTCTTTATTTAATACATGCAGTTGGTGTTAAAAGTTCATTGATGTTTGTTTGAAATATTAACTATATAATTTGTGAAAAAGATGATTTGCATTGGTAAATTAAATTCTTTACTATTTTATTTGTTAGGATTCTGTTATTAATTTAATTATTTTTCTGTTAGCTGATCTCTAGACTTAAACCTGCAAAATCTTTTAGTTAATGTGTCCAAGTTGCAACGGATGGGCTAATGCTAACATTCAAGTTTGGTAGTGATAGGAGAGAAAAATATATTGTTCTCGAAAAGTATCAAAATCTTAAATTTCTTCCTAGAATTAATACTTATAAATGTGTTTGTTTTACAACTTGGAAAAATTATTTAATGTTTTTTTTTAATTGTTTGTAATGTATTACTGATAGTAAAGTTTTTTTTTAAAAAATTATATTTTGTTTTCTGAATTTTTTTTTGTAATATGTGTTTAGTTAACAGTTTTAATTTTCCACTCCCTGGGTTTTAATCTAGATACGTAGGTCTTGAAATGCATTAGAGAAAGTTGAAATTCTAAATATGCATTGCATGAGTGTCTTAATTGAATTACCTAATTTTTATTATTAATTTTTTAGTGTTGTATATGCCCATTTTACCTTTAAGAATTTTACTGAGAATTACTAAAAAGGAATTTAAATCTCAAATTGTTGACCAATAATGCTATTATGATTTTTTTAAATTGCTGCTATAGCTTTACTACTGTTTTATTCTAATTGTGATAAGTAATATTTCCTTAATTGTAATTTTTTTAGATAGTTTTTGTTAAAATTTTTTTTTTATATCTTTGTAATTTTTTAAAAGAATTTTAGAAATAGGGCATATTATAATGTTTTTTTCATTCCCCAAATTTTTGAAATTGAAAGCTCTAATCTGTTAATATCAGTTTTTAAAAATTCACATTTTATCCTTTGTTATTTTCTGGAATTTAAATAAAAATTACCTTTATTCATAATAAATTGGAGTTTTCATGAAAAACAATAAGATTCATCAAAACCTAACTAGTTCATTCAAAGTTAATTTTGCATAAATTCTGGTATGTAATATATACAGGCATTTTTATTAGAAAAAAATTACTATAGATCTTTTTAACACCTTCATAAAAAAAAGTTTGCTAGAAAATTTTAAAGCTTTTCTACTCTTACAGTTTTTATTTTTAAAATAAACCTTTGCTTTTAATATTTCTTTTATGCCATCTACTTAAACTTTTTTTATTTGGCTCATATTGTTTGAATTGGACACTCTTATTCTAAATTTAAAATACTGTGATTTTTAATTTTAAAAAATCTTAATGCTGCATTTGATGTCAGAACAACAATTTAATTTATTTTGCCTAGTTAATGTGTTTAAGCAATAAATGAATACAGTATTTCCAAAATATATTTCATGATTTCTTTCTTCTTTATTAATATATATTTCTTTTTTGACAGTTTATTAGCTTCCTATAACATAGGATCAAGTGGCTTACAAGCACCTCAAGATTTTTCTGGTACTCTTCCCAACCAATATCTTTATCCTCAGGCTAGTTCAAATGCAATATCACCACCCCAAAATGTTCCAAGAACACATCCACCCACCCTAGGACAAAGGGAACGCTCCACTTCAGCTCCAAATGTGTGTTATAATATGGTCAATCAATCGGACATGTCTCTGGAGGTGTGCATTCGACTTATTCAGGTTTTAGGTGTTCTTTAATAATATGCCATTAATTGTCTTATGAACCTCTATAATATAAAGCGTATCTGACTGAATAGGTTATGATAGTGTCACAATGCAATCAATAATGCCAGAGCTATTTAGTTTTATCCTAGATCTGCAAGAAATAAGTACATGAATTAAAGTTTCGAACTGCTTAAGCCTTTTTCTCCTCTGATAAGTATTTTATATTGTTAAAAAAAAATCCTGTAAAATTGGAATTTTGCGATATGTTGAATGAAATATGTAAAACATGATAATGATTTTTTTTCTTGCTTAAAAATTAAAATGTTCATCCAAAAAAGTTCATAAAAGCAAGATCTTTATGTTAAAATTGTTATTATATAAATATAAGATCAAAATATAAAATATTTAACATGAAACTTCTAATTTTCTTTTGTTGTTATGCTATACTACTAATGTAGTTTTGAGAATACCCCATTAGTTTACGAATAAAAAAAAGGAAATACCTCTGAACTGCATCCTCTAAAGTACCAAATCCAACAACATTAAATATGGTTGTTTAATCATTGCATACCATATGACAAAGAAATACTTTTCAGCTTATTTTGGGGATTAATTATAATAATTATCTACTTCAAAGTATAGTAACTATTTATATTACTAAAAATTGCAATAAGTTAATTTGAAAATAAAACATGAAAACATTTTTTGTACAATAACCTTGAAAAAATAAATATTAATAAAAAATAACTTTTGTAATTAAGTTGCTTGTGTTGAGCAGTATCTGTTAAATCATACATAATAAACAAACATTTAAATTCTATTAAATATTATAATTACTTTAAATAAAATAAAGTAGCTTCTGTCTTATTTAGGAAATAAGTGATTAACCCTCTATGGGGCCGGTGTAACTTTCAGGTCACATTTTAATTTATCAACGTTTTACAAAATAACTATAGCTTTTTTCATGAGATGGTGCATAAATCTGTGGCGTTGCAAACGCACCCAATACTAGTGTTCATGACCATTTCTAAGCTCATCAACCTGAAATAGCAAAATAATTGCTGTGCAAACTGTTAGCAATAAAGCTATGCAAAACCATTGAATCCAATTGAAATTATTTGTGCTTCTGTCAGCGATTACCAACTATGTTTATGGATGTATGTACATTTATGCCTTACACCAAATATCAAATTGTTTTATGGACTTTCACTTATGAGTTATTATGCTCAGAAGTGCAAATTTTTTTTAGGTCAATGTGACTTGAAAGTCACATAATGAAATTAATGCAATAAAATTGTTTAAACACATTTGTTTTCATTTGCATACATAGGTTTATAATTTCTGATTTTTCCTTCTCAATTATTTTTTTTTGGGGGGGGGAGTTAAAACAGAAATTGTTTTATTGTCTAGAAAGAATGTTAAATTAAAGCAGAAAAATTTGGAGTTTGCATAAGATTCCATTTATTAAGAAGATAAAATTTTGCTTTAAATATCAATTACCAGAAAAATTAGTATTATCTCAATAAGCCTAATTCCATTACAAATACATTTACTTTAGATTTAAAACTTTTATGTTTACACCATTGAACTTACTCCACTTTATCAGAAATTTATTTACATACTAAGGTATTCTGTTAATCCCTATAAATATAGGGATTAAAAAGTTTTTAAGATTGAATAACTTTCTAAAATGACATCTTTTTGTGAACAATAGACTATTCAAACGGGAAAAAAAGACATTTTTAATAGTTCAATGCTCATATATCAACATAATAAAAGAGCATATAAACATTTGCTGGAAAATCATATGTCAAAATATTAACTCCTTATTTTCACTGAAATGAAGCACTATTTATCTATTCAATTATTTGGAGTAATGGTCTTAAAAGAATGAAGCAAAAGAATATATTTAGGTATTTTACTCTTAGGAGTAGATATATTTTTTAATTTTTTTTTTTCTTTTGGAATAGGAATTTGCTTCAAGAATCCGAAGTCAAGGTTCACAAGGTAAATGTTTTATTATTATCATTTATACTTTATTTTTTGCTACTGGAAAACTCATTATTAAAATTATTTCTGACTTTCATTTCAGCTAATGCAGGGTTGAATCTTTCCAGTGGTTATTGTAGTGCTGCTACAGTTACTAGTTACAGTCCTAGTTCTAGTCCCACCAGGACACAAAGTGCTCAAGGGTCTCCTACAAATAGCCACAAACCTTGGAGGCCTCGTGCGCGATCGGCGGATGAAAGTACTAGAAAAATTGTGAGTTATATTTTGGAAACATTGCTGAGTTTTATTGTTTTTTAGATCTTTCTCTCTCATTTTTTTAATGATATCCTTTTGCTTTTATAGTTAATGCTTCTGAGGTTTTACGTTTACCTTTTTTTTTCTCTCTCTCTTCTGCTCCCAATTACTATCAGTACTAAGAAGGATAAAAGAACAATAAATTCTAAACTTATTTATTTTTTCTAAATATGATAGCTCTATCAAAATCATTTATCAGCAAACATAAGAATATTGGAAATAATTTTTTATTGGTGAAAAGCAAAGAGACAAATATAACTTTCATCTCTCTCTCTCTCTCTGTCTCTCTCTGTCTGTCTCTCTCTCTCTCTCTCTCTCTCTCTCTCTCTCTCTCTCTCTCTCTACATTTTTTAAAGGTTTAAATTGACTGATTTATAGATGTACAAATAAACCTAATTGCTACAGTTGCAAAATTCAATAAGCCAAGGTCCCCAATTTTTATTATTTTATATATTTGTTGAATCATTATATTTTCCCATAAGGCATAATAGTAAGATTTCAGAATGCATTAATTTATAACATTTATTAGGCATTTCGTACAGCTGAAATTGCACCATGTTCTCACTTTTCTTAAAAGGGTCTAATTAAATTATTTTTGTTACTGAAATGTGAAAATTAGTTAGAAAATACTTATTATTTCAAATTTTCTTTTATTATGATACAAATATCTGGAAGTATAAATTTATTTTTGCAGAGGCCGCCTCGTGAATCTATTGAAGATTGGGAAATTCCTGCTAATGAGATTCAGACAGAACACAGGATTGGAGCTGGTTCCTTTGGTACAGTCCACAAAGGACATTGGCATGGTATGCATTTTACAGTGCAATGTTTTTATTTTTTAAAAGATGAATTATTTTTTTAAAAATATTATGGACACAAATAATTATAAAAGGGAAATCCTTATTTTTGAAATACTAAATGATACTTATACACGTTGTCCGGTTTCTGTCTTTGTATAATTATAAGAAAACAGAATAACTTTATGTATGGTAATTCAATACATTACATGAAAGGATATGATCTCAGATCTGACATAAGTTACAGATGTAAGCAGATCTCAAGTTTTTGTTCTGTAAATTCTTTTTGTTCTTATTCATTCTCTAATATTTTTTGCATTACTTATTATTAAGATAATAACAAGATAGTATAAAAGCTCAACAAATATTGTTAAACAATGTAAAATATTTAATTTAAAAATTGTATGAAGTGTGTGGAATCCTGTTAAAAGTGTTTAAATTTTTATTTTGTTTGAAAACTTTCAAGATAAATTTAATTTACTTAAGATGACATACATATTTATGAAATAAGATTGTTATTGTATTTCGTTAACTTGACTTTTTTTCATTTCTAGGTCCTGTAGCTTTAAAGAAATTGAATGTAACAAATCCTACCCCAGCTCAACTACAAGCATTCAAAAATGAAGTCGCAGTTTTAAGGTTAGAAATGTATTTCAGAATAATATTGTGGTATCTTTCTCTATAGAACCAACTAATGTATTTATTTTGGACATGGATAAATATTTTTCATTTGTTTTATAAAGTGACTATAATTCAGTTTCAACAGTAACAGCTATATGTTTGTATTCAAATATTATCTATTATTTACTGCAAATTGTCAATGAAAATTTAATTAATTATTAGTTTTATTATCTTAAGAATTTATCTTGACAGTATATAATTTTTAGTATTGTTATTAAAGGTTGTTAAAACTTTTTTGTTTAAAAAAATTATTTTTCAAATGCGAATTTTTTGTCTTTATATCAAAAATAGTTAAATTTTCAAATGCAATCTAGAGATATTTACCATCATATTGTGAGAACATTTTAAGTCTGTTATATTTGTAAATTTAAATTTATTTTTCTGCTGAAACTAGATGAAGGAATTGAATTAATGCTCTTTATTTTGCACTCTCATGATATTGTGGTTTTTTCAGGAAAACTCGACATGTAAATATTCTTCTATTTATGGGATATGTATCTCAACCTCAACTCACAATTGTAACTCAATGGTGTGAAGGGTCTACACTATATAAACACCTCCATGTCCACGAGCATAAGTTTGAAATGTTAGATTTAATAGACATTGCCAGACAAACAGCCCAAGGCATGGAGTGAGTATTTTGAAGTTTTTCTTCATTCAGAGTGTAAATTTTTTTCTCCATTATAATGTTATTTTAACTTTAGATTGTGTAGCAGGAAATTTTATATTATCTTAAATGAATATTTCTAGGTAAATGCTGAAAGAAATTCATGAGAGTATGGATGTTTCAACTTCATGGTTTCGAAAACCACCCATTTGTTTTCATATTTATTATGATTCTGTTCTCTTAAAATAATTTTCTAAATTAACTTTATTGGTATTTTTTTTTAAATTTTAAATAAGACATTTTTTAAAAATTATTTCAAGATATTGTATTATGAACCATTAGTTAATGGAAAAAATAGTTTATTGGAGTAGTATTTGGCAAAACATAGCTGTATCGTGTGGTTAAAAAAAGTGAAAATTAAATTTGTATTATTTCTTTATTTTTTTTGAAATTTTTTAAAAATATACAATAAGACTGATTTAATTCCAGGGCTATGCTCCCTACAGTAAAATAACTTTTATTCATTTCATATTTATTCATAATAAAAAAAGGGAGACTCAAGTAATCATTTGTAATAATATTTTTTTAAAATTTTCTCATAATGGTAACCATAAAAATTTATTAAATGAAGACTTAAGTATTTGTTTTTGAAATGTTTCATGATTGAAAATATATAAAAATAGGTATTGATTTAATTTTATCATCTATTATACATTTTTTGTGATGATTAATATATTTTCTTTTATTTCAGTTACCTTCATGCAAAAAATATAATCCATAGAGATTTGAAATCTAATAGTATCCTTTTTATTTGAGAAAATAGGTTCAAAATTAAACATTTTGGAAAAATAACTGCAGCATTAAAAATATTTGGAAATTAGGTTTTATTATATTTCTTTTTGGTAGTTTAAATGTTACCTAGAAATAGTTTGCATAATTTAATTATTATCCTTTATTTATATATAATTTATGTATTTGTCAAAAGTATGTATTACGCTTTTATTTTAAAACATTAGTTATTTGTTCAATTATCTATATAATTACATAAGCATTAATTGTATAGCAATGAAGGCAAACTTTTATTATAAAAATCTTATTTAAATGGGTTTTCCTCCCTTGTTAATTAGAAATTGCAACTAAGAAACTTTTTGAATGTAAGTAATTAGTGTGCTTGTATTTATTAGTTACTTTAGCTGATATTATTATTTAATTATTAATCTCATTAAAAAAAATATTGTCCAAAACTTCACCTTTTCTTATGAGGTTTGCACTTAATTTTTTTGCATTGTAAAGGAGTATCTATTGCATCAAACATATTTCTTTTAAGACATGTTAATATCATTTTATCAATTTCTTTTACATATTCAATAACTAATTACATAAATAATTAAAATAAAAAAACTAACTTTATTCAGATTTCCCTTAATTTTGCCTTCAGATATATTTCTTCACGAAGATTTAACAACAGTTAAAATAGGTGATTTTGGTCTAGCCACTGTAAAAACAAGGTGGAGTGGCTCTCAACAATTTCACCAACCAACAGGATCCATATTGTGGATGGTTTGTTTATTTGATTATTTCTTTCTAAATATGACACATTTCTTCAACTGTGGATTGTACAATTTTTTTGTTAATGATTGCTATTAATATATTTTAAGAACAAAATCAAGTGCTGTTTGAAAGTATTTATATTTTGCTGTTAATTATTTTCTTAAAATGTGTTGATATTAAAAATTCTAAATTTATTTTATTAATACATTTTTTCGAATGCTTAAAAACTAAAAATTTTATGTTAATTTAAAATTTATGCTATTGTGTTTTGTAAATTGTCTTCAAAATAATTACGTTTGAGAACATTTCTTAACTGCATTCATGTGAAACTTTCATAATATGAATATTGTCTTAAATTATTGCTTCATGTACAGAACTTTTTCATTTTTTTAAGTATTAAATTTTAAAAACAGATTCAAAGCATTCAATTTTTTCCACTTACATTTTTTCCCATCAGTTATGCAACACTAATTGATATTGAAATTGAATTTCTATGAGAAAAGTATTTCAATAACTATGCATAATTAAACAACAGAATTTCAAAAATCATTAATTTTTGTGTGTATGTGTGTGTGTGCATTATTTATCGATTTCATACAATCAAAATTACATGAAAAAATGTGTATTTATAATTTTTGTCATTATGGGTGCTGTAAAAAAAACCTTCATTTTCTTAAGTTTTCACATTGAGTTTCTACATTCCTCAAATAATCTGAATTAAGATATTTTTTCATATATATATGAAAAAATTCATTTACATATATCATTTATATATATAATGAAAAATGAATTGCTGTAAAAACATTGTTGCAAGATTTTTCCGTTTTTTTTTTTCCCAACATTGAATTTTTTTCTCTTCCCCCTTACTTCATATATTTTTAATTGTCAGTGAATTATTAAAATCATATTCTTTACATTCTATTTTTCTTTTATTGTGGTTATAAGTGCAGTTAAATTCTATAGTGCTTGATCAGTGTTAATCTTGCTTCAAGATTTATTATGCTAATAATTAATGATATTAATTTTTTACTATCAAGTAATTAATAATTTTGAGTACTTTTCATTGAAATAAAACAGTTATCTTTGGACTTATAAGCCGCCTAAAATTAGTTTTTACTAAAGTTCTTTAATAGATTCTCTGACTAATGTAATTTAAATTTCTGGTTGTAACTCTAAATAGTATTGCAAGAACTTGTAGTCCACTTTGCATTTTTGCTTGTTTTTTAATAATTGTTATTGCCATTTGTCTAATTCGAGAAAATCGAAATATCTGCTGATTCTAAAAATCTCATATTAAAATAGATTATTTTTTTAACGTAGAATTCAGTAAAATGTGTTTGTCATAATCTATTTTCATGGACGTGTATAAATTTGGTATTGGGATTAATGGTGTGTAAAATTTACATGTAACTTTCTCAATCGAATATTAATCAATTTATTATCTTTACTTAAAGACTAATCATATTTTGTCCTTTTCCAAGTTTTCCTAAATTACTAATAGAGAAAGATAAAATATTAAATGTCCATAAATAATCAACTTAAAAAAACTAATATATTATATGTGTGGTGTATCAAGACTAAAGAAGAAATTTTTGAGGTCACTGTGTTTTACAATATGGAGGATCAAATGTACTTATGCTTTATTTAGAAAATGTTTTATTAAAAAAAATGTTTAAATGTGTTTTATTTAGTATTATTTAAAAAGTTTTTTCATAATAATACTAATTTTTAATTTATAGTATTATTATTTTCTATTCTATTATTTTGTTAATTTCTGATTGTGTTGAAAATATTGATTATATCTGTTGAGATAATTATTTTTTATTTAGGCCCCAGAAGTAATTCGTATGAAGGACCTAAATCCATATTCTTTCCAATCTGATGTTTATGCTTTTGGTATTGTACTGTATGAATTAGTTGCAGGACAGCTTCCTTACTCAAATATAAATAACAAAGATCAGGTGAGATTTTGAATTTTAGCATCTTAAAGTTAAGTATTTAATGTATTTATTTTAAAATTTTCTATGTATTTATATTCTGAAGTGTGTGATATAGGTTTTTAAAATTGATCTTATTGTTCACTAGCTTCAAAAAGTTTGTTTTTTACTAATTTTGTTAGCTTTGATTGCTGTTATTTAGCAAATTTAAATGTGCATTAAAGTAATGATAATATTAAAATCTTATTTATATTGCTTTAGAGTCAAATTTTTAAATATATATATATTTAGTATTTTATTTATATATATTAGTGTGTATATTAGTATTTTTAAAATTTTCAATGAAATGAATTTAATGGAGTATTTTTTTTAAATTAAAAATATAAGACAGAAGTTTTGTTAAATCAATTAACTGGTCTTTTCGAACTTTATTTGCTTCTCAGAGGAGATAAGTATTTACTATCATTTCACAATGTTTACTGTACTAATATTACAAAAATTATTGAATTTATGAATACTTGATTATTTATTATTTTAAGAATGTGGTAATCTTTTTTTTCTTTAGATGTTTCTTCATTTAATCATAAGATTATATGAAATAATAAGCATAGGTTTCAATTTTATGTTCCTAAATAAGGTTTTTTTTGTAGACAGTATCAAATATTTAACATTTGGAAGTGATAAACAAAAGGTTTCTGAAAAAAGGGGTAGAAATGTCTTTTGAAACTGGATGGATAGCCTGGTTCCAACATATATAACATTATATAAAAAAATAAACATTTAACATATTTTCTGTAAAATTATGGGTTGAAATTTTAATAGGTATTAAATTTGTAATAAGCGTATCTCAATTAAACAGACAGCTTTGAACCTTTTAACAGCTAAAAAAGTTAAGCCACACGTTTAGAAATAAACATAATGTCTTTATTGTTTTGGTATTTTAACAGACACTTTATATAATGATTTATTTACTTTTGATCATTTAAATTATTAGATACTCTTCATGGTGGGTCATGGGTACCTAATACCTGATCTAAGGAATACAAGATCAGACACACCCAAAGCTCTCAACAGACTGATTGAAGATTGCATCAAATTTAATAGAGATGAGCGTCCTCTTTTTAGACAAGTAGGTTTTTTTAAAAATCATTTTTATAGATTGTTGATATTAAAATAGTCATTTTGCTGTGTCTTTTTTTTTTAAAGTTTTTTTTTTACAATTATATTAAATTTTCTGTAATGTATATTTAAATAAAATTCATTTTATTTCCACATAATAATGCAAAGGATTTTAAAATATTAGCTTCAAAGTTGGTATTTATAAAGTGAATATTTTACTCTATATTTTGCCTGGAGTGTTTATTCAAAAAATTACAGAAAAATCATTTTGTAACAATACATTTGATTTGTTTAAATGACATGTTAAATGTTGCTGTTATGCTTGTTCTTCTGAGTAATATTAATACTAGGCATGCATTTAATAATATGTTGCCTTATAAACAGGTCTTTATTGTAGTTAAAGAATGGAATATAATTGGATATTTTAAAAGGGTTTTTCTTTTTTTAAAATTTAGTATAAATTTGTTAATAAGACAATGGGTTATTTATGTCACTTTCATTAAAGGTATTTTAAAATTAATACATATATTTTTTTAAGGAGTAGAATGTCTTAAGATATTTAGAAATAGAGTATGATTTTATTATTATTATTATTTCTTTGTATATGTTGACACATTTAATGTAATAAAAATGAATGTAGCATTTTAAAGAAGATATTTAAATTTGCTTCAGTAACCTTAAGTCAGTACATTGTAATTATAATTTTTGCCCCATGTTTTGTATTTAATAAAATATTTAAAAAGTTTGGTGCTTTATTTTTATGGTGGAATGAATATTATAATATCCAACTTAATTATCAAAATTTGCAATTTTTAAAATTAATTTGAATATTTTATTTGAAATAACTGTAATAATTTTGGATTTTATTTATTTATTTTTGTGTTTAGTTTATTGGATATTATGATTTATTTTCTCATAAAGAAGCGCTTAATAAATTTTTTAAAAGGCAAGTTTTTTCATATTCCTAGTTGTTTATCTTATTTTTCACATTTCTTATATTAGTATATTGGAAATATAAAATTATTCCTTTAAATAAAACTATACAAAAAATACACAAAAGCTTAAAAAGGGTAGCTGTACAAAATTTAACATATTTAAGATTGCTTTTTTCAGCACAAAGGGTTTTTTTTTTTTTTTTGCTAAGTCATTGAAATTAAATATCATGGAAAATATATGCACAAAACTGTAAAAGCAGTTTATTGATATGATTTTTTAAAAATCTGTTGCTTGATTTGCTATTGATGTGAATACTATTTTTTTTTTTCATTTTTCTTTTAATTTAAAATTCTAAAGTGCTAATAGGGTTATTTTATGTGCTATTTTTATTTACTTATGAATTTTTAGTGCTATCTTGTGTCCTATGATAAAAGTCTGTAAAAAGTTTTTTCGCTGATTTTATTCTCCATTATAGGCTTTATTGAGTTAATTATAAAAGGGAGATGCTGGCTATAAAATTAATGTATTTGAAGTAATTTGTTAATATTGCATAAGTAAATAAATTACCTTTTTCAATTATGATATGATTATCGATTAAGATTCACCATTACTATGTAATTGTGTCTAAAATAAAAGATTAAAAAAATAATAATTGTTTTATGAATAGTGTATTTCAATATTGCTGAAATCAGATTATTTTTATTTGAAATTATTATAATATTACTGTAAATTTGTGTATGGACACAATATTATTCCCCCCCCCCCCCCATTTGAGATCATAAATATATCCATGAAGTCACAATATCTATATTGGATAATAAAATTCAATTTCAGTACAAAAGATATTCTTTTAAAATTGTATTGAGTTGAAAGAAAAGAATGTATTTAAAATATAATTATTTTAAAAATAGATAATTTTGGCAAAATTGTGATATTTTAGTTTATAATTTTTTTACTTGACCTGATAAAAGCTTTTGGAATTAAATTTTTATATTTTACTAAAATCCAGATGTTTGTTTTCTTAATCATCACTTCTAGAGTACAATTTTTGTTTGATTCTTTTATATAATCTATTTAATGGAGTAGGTGAAATATGAATATTATAATAAGGAATTTTGAAAATAAACACTGTAGTCTCTACTTTTAGGAAGTTTGTAGAAGATAACTTAATAATGTTTTGAGTTCCAGTAGTATCAAATGTCAACTAAGTCAGAATGAGAAATAACTTATTGTGCTTATTAAGAATGAGAGAGATAATAATTTTTAAAAATTATCAGTAGATTTCTAAATTATTTCTGTAGTTTAAAAAGAAAAAAAAAGTTTAAAATAACTATATCACAAAAACTCTTTGAAGAATTTAGCAGACTCTCATAAAATGTATTTGCATAGTGATATTTTAATAATTGCTGATTTAATTTTTTGTTTAGATACTAGCATCTCTGGAATCGCTAGCTCGTTCCCTTCCAAAAATTCACCGTAGCGCCTCAGAACCAACTCTAAATCGTACACATCTCCAGTCCGAAGACTTTATGTACAATTGTGCCTCGCCCAAAACTCCAATCAATAGTCAGTTTGGAGCTTTTCCCTTCTTTTCGACGGGAAGCGATGTGTGAATTCTCTTGTGATAAACAGTGGATCCTCCCTAACTTTCCTTTGACCTGGATGGATTTATGAGGAACCGCTGGACACGTTTATTTCATTGAAGCACTCCGCCCAAAACATTGGCTACCGATGTATAAAGTGTGGAATGGCAGCACATTATTTTCCTCTGTAAATACAAAATGGACAAGAAGTGATGTACAAAGGCTGATAAAACTGTTTTCTTTTTTATTTATGTGTCAATGTACAGAATTGTAACGTGTTATTTAATTTTATGTGTTTTTATTTAAAAAAATGAAAACCCTTGAAATTTTCCAATTAGTCACCATGGAAGAAGTGCATGGAAGTATTCAAGGTATTTATTGTCATTTTTAAAAAATAATTTTCAATGTACCTCAGTAATGATGCTGTAGGTGTACGAGTGGCTTAACTATATAAAAACTATATAAAAACAGTTTGTTTTCAAGTCTCTATTTTTTACCTACCCCAACATTGTGAAAAGTTTAGTTTTAGAAGAATAATTTTCCCTTCCCCCAACTTAGAGGGTGGTTACTTCCTCATGAAAGAATCTTAATGAAATTGTCAGCAGGATCTTAAAAAATATTTATTAAAATTAAATAAATAAAAATTTAATTTCTAAAAGAATTATTCTGATTCCTTCTAATTATTAAGATGATTATAATTGCATTTCCAACGTAAAAAATATCAATAAATGCATTACTTTATCTTAGATTAAAAAAGGAATTTGGTCCCTGATCCTCCCTGTGAGATAAGAGTTTAACTTCAATACTGAATTAATGCTGTTCAAGTTTGGATATAAATAGATAATAAACTTTTTTTTTTTGAGTTTAAAAAAATGATACATGTTATTGAAATTAAATCTTACCTCAGCTAAAAAAATAAATAAATAAATCTGTGACATAAATTTTGATAGTCTTTAGTGTAGTCCATTTTTTATAGAATATAAATATGGTTGGGGAAAAAATTAAAGTGGCTTATATAGAATGAAGAATATTTTTAGCTTTAAAAATTTAAAGAATTATCAGTATAATAAAAATTTTGGTACTATCAGGATTTTGTAGATTTTTATTTTTAATAAGCCTTAAAAATATTTGATAAATATTTTTAAAACCTTATTATAATTATGATTTTTAAAAAATTGTTCATAAAATTGGATATGATTTGTTTATTATTATATTTTATTCCTTAATTCCATAATTAAACAATATTTATTGGTGAATTAAATAGATTGTAAATTGTATTTCTCAATATTTATTTTTAAGTCCCCTAGTAAGTATACTAATAAGAAAGAATATAAATGGAAACACATTATTTTTTTTAATAAAATATTTTTCTTCTAGTCTTTAATTGGTATTTTGAGCATGATATTTTGTGTGGATCATTAATTATTTACTTGATTTGTTGATTATTTTAATGACTGCATTCATTGAATGTCTTAGATTTTAATACATGAATTGCTGTAGTTACTAAATTTGTAGATATTTTACATTTTAAATGAGTGACTTGAATCCATTCTGTAGATATTTCTACAATTCAAAATCATTTCTTAGGCTTATTAATACAAAGTTAAAAATTTTTAGATTGCTTAGTTGGATTTTTAAAACATAGTTAGCAGACTTCCAGTTTTATAAAAACATATGTTTGTTTCAATTAAAAATTTGTTCTTGGTGATCAATTTTGAAATTGATATTAAAAATCCAGTTGTTAAAGAAATTAATTTTTTTTCCATAATTGTGAAAAATTGCTGATGTATAATAATTAAGATTGAAATAACACTGAAAATAATTCATACCTCCGAAAATTTCTAATTTCATATCTCTGTTTCAAAAATATTTGTAAAATTATGCTTTTACTAATTTGGACTTCAAATTTGAATCTCAGCAGATCTCGCATATTATTAAGTGCTAATTTTGAGGAGGGGCAGGGGGGTTGTTAATGAAAGTAACTAGATGTTAATTCAACCTGACTTGAATATTGCATAATTATAGAATTAATAGTAATAGGCTTATGTCAACTTTTTTAATTAATAATTAATACATATCTGTCATAAGAAATTTTTTAAAGTTTTTGAAAATGCTCATTAAATTAATGTTTAACATATTCTGTATTTAGTTATACATCCTACATCTTAATTGTATAGCAAAATATAGCATTGGAATTAAGAGTTAAATATACTATTGTGTCAGAAATCTGGAATTCAATTGTAAATTTTATATTAATTAGTGTTTTTATTTTAGTTTTTCATGGGAGCAAAAAATTACTTAGAGAATTGGCAGAAAAACTGAACTGATAACATTACAAATTTTATAAAAGTATGAGTAGGGCAAATGTTTTATTTTATTTTAAAATGGAAATATTTTGATGAAAATTTTACTTTTTTAAAAATAGGTAGCTTAATTTCTTTCCAAAAAAAATGTAATTTAATGTAGAAATGTTTTTTTATTTATCAGGAATTGGAGAAGAAGAAAAAAAAGGATGTTTTATTATTATAGAAAATTATTTGTGTTAAGAAATATATTCTTATTACACTCTGTAAATAGAATGAATTGTATATATTGTATACTTTTTAAAATTAAAAATTAAGGAAGAAAATGTTTTGTCCGTAACTTATAATTGTATTAGATGAAAGGTAATTAGAATTGATTAATTATATAAACTGCAGAATGGTTACAAGAGCTCAATTTTTTTTTCTAATAAATGATTGTACATAAATAGCTTTTAAGGTGTGTAGATTATTTATTGTGTTCATTAAATTTATTTATTTGTGTGCAATTTATGTTTCAATTTTCCTTGCAGGTGATATTTAAAGTTTTAAATAATTTTATTAATTTAATTTGCTTTACTATTTTAAGATGAGTGCACTAATTATTGGGTAAATATTTTATTTATGAGACTTTTGATAACACAATTTAAATGCCTTATTTGGAATAAATTTGTGTGTGTGTGTTCATCTTGTTGTGAACAGACATAATGATTAAAAATGTTATTTTTAATAGTAATTGTAGAAATTTAAATAGATATGTAATTGAAAAATGAAGTGCCGATTTTGTGAAATGTGATCATGATGAAATGACTTGCAGCAATTCTCGATTGTTATTCCCCCCCTAAAATAAAAGCTTGTTTTCCTCATCTGTACAAAATATGGAAGTTTAAATAAACATGCAATATCTTTGTATGTGAAGTAGTGTTTTTTTATTATGTTTACTTACTGATTTAGATAGTGAGCTTTTAATGCTAATATTTTATTGAATAAATGAAACTCAGCTTTATAATGACTATATTTCGGGACTCGTGGATGTTCTACATTTAAACTCCTTCTGTACCATTTGATTAATCTTTTTATTTTCATATATTTCCTACTGCCATATCCCCTTTAAATCTCCTTAAATACTTGAGAGCTGAGATTAGCTGAATGATCAAATGACACAAATTAACGTTTTTAGTATTTTTATTTTACACTTTACTAAACTTTTTATAATGTATTGATTCATTGACAGACAAAAATAAAAAGTGGAAACAAGAAATAATTAATTACTTATAATATTAAATAAGGCAAAAGAGAAACAATTTCAGCGTGACACGTCAGCTTTTTTGTCATGGGCCCGTGAAATTAAATTAAAATCAAAGGAAATATCTCATATAAATATTTTTTTTAAATCTTT
This sequence comes from Argiope argentata, assembly GCA_026289955.1. NCBI lineage: Eukaryota > Metazoa > Arthropoda > Arachnida > Araneae > Araneidae > Argiope > Argiope argentata. The sequence continues at coordinate 2,098,085 of JAOUZG010032472.1, read as the reverse complement.
TAGTTTCTCATTAATTAAAATTAAATAATACTGTAAAAATCACATTGATTGCAAATGCTTTATTCTCCTAATTTAGTGAGTTTTTTAAAATGAAATTTGGTACGGGTAGATGAAATAAATAATCTTATAGGGCAGCATCAAATTACAAACATATCTTAACAAAAATTGGTACTCTCACGACATACGTCTAGAAGATTTTTTGAAGAATAGATGAGTGATAAAAGTAAAATAATTTTAGAAAGTTCTAGTTAGTAATTATTTGTTAACTCCATTTCATTCATCATAGTTTAAGAAAAGGTCTCAATTCTATGCAAACATTTACTGCTAATATAATTTGCTTGAACAAACAGTTAGTGGCTAGTCATATGAATAGCATGAAAATATGGGCATTGTTAGAATTTTTTAAATAATTCTAAAAATTTTACACACAAAAAAAAGCTATTAAAATGGTTATCTCTACCACTAATACAGTTTAGTAGGTGTTGACTCTTTACAGTCGAAACCATTTGATCTACCAAATTCGTCATTTGTAGACATTAGAGGGTGAGAATACCTCAAAGATATTTTTCTAAAGTTTAATTATTTTGTCATTAAAAATTAATTTGCATTTTGGCATTTCTCCATGATAATTTCAAAAAATATACAAAAATAAATGTTTACATTGTTACAAAATTAAACAATAAAGAATGTATATTATGGTTCTAATTTATATTCGTGAAAAAATAAAAAGTTTGCTGAACTTATAAATTAAAAAGAAATTAAATTTGAATTTTCAGCTATAAATTACATTATTATTCTGAAGTTCAAAATGTATTCACTGTTCCATCAACTATATGATCTTCATGTGTTCCTTCCATTGTTGAAAGCGAATGATGAAAGATTCTGCTTAATATTTGTGTAGTTTACAAGACTGATAAAAAAAAAGTTATAGTTCAGCGAAACATTCATGAATCATATATTTACATTCTTAATAGCACTATGATATCATGGGGCAGATCTCTATCAAGAAGTTAATATGTACACAATAAGCACAGTGTAAGATAATTAAAGTAATATCATTCTTAATATTTGGCAGTTTCTCTGTATCATCAATATAAAGTTGCATCTTAATGAAATTATAGAAAACCAGCTCCCTCCTCTTCCTTCGAAGCAGCTGGTTGCCAAATGTGACTTTCAAGAATTGAAAATAATTTTCCAATACAAAAGAATTGTTTTTCCCAATAAATATTGTGTTCTTTATATTGTGTAACTTCATTTTCTGGATGATCTTAGACTAGTATTCACCTGGCTTTGTGAAAATATGGATTCTTTAAAAAATATAATATTGATGCTATTCAAATTAAGTAAATGTATTTAAAAAATTTCTAATAGTTTAAGTATTTAAATCATCAAAATAGACTTTATTTAAAAGCACAAAATGAAACAATTAACGGTTTCAATGCTTTATTATTAATTTCTTTAGAAAACTTAAAAATAAAAGCCAGCAGAAATGTTCACCTTATTTTCCGATATGCATATGTAACTCGGTGTATTTCTTGTTAAATATCATCGGATAGGTAAAAAATTCATAACGTAATGCATACTTTTATTCGTTTAAATCATTTATATGGTCTTTAAAACAAGCTCCAATATTCATTTATACAGGCGGTATAAAATTAGCTATTGAACGCCATAATAGCTTAACTAAATCAAAAGTGAATTTGAAATATATACTAACTTTTACCCGCTACTTCGTATGCGTGGAAATTTAGATGTGTATGTACGAGAACTGACTGTCTGGTCACATTTCCAATCCTCAGATGCCCAGTGTCTTCTTTCCCGACACCACTGCAAACGAATTTTTGCGTGTCGGGCAGAAGTGTTTCTCACAGGCACTCGATTATACATTTCTATCCTCTGCAATTCTGTGTGCATGGTTCGAGCTGAAATCTGTTGGGAAGAGCCTTGGTTGACGATTTGTGTCAGATCATCCAAACGCTCTTGAAAAACTGTGCTCGAACCGCAGTTATGTCTTCTAGAGAAGGACTGGGTTCTGATTCCAACTTTTGAAAACCTTTGAATGTGGTTGCTTTTGAGAACCCAGTGAGATCTGCCGTCTTCGAAATCGAGGCACTCGCTAAACGGGCACCCACAGTAAGCCTTTTTTTTTCTACACACACGTCACAACCCTTTTTAGGGGGCAGACTACATTCACGCAAATTCATTCATTCATCTCAGATCGTAATTTAGATCTGGAATAGAGTACGATCACCCCTGCCCCAGTACCCCCCAGTGATATTACTCTCGATATGGAGGACTTAGGCACCACGAACAGATTTAACGAGCGCCAATCGCTACACACTCGGGGATTCTTTTGGCCGGTGAGCTTCGAACCCGTAACCCACATTGAAGGATATTTTTCTCTGTGCCGTAACGTAAGGAGTACGAGTCCAACGCGCTACCAACCAGGCCATCCCGGCCCACAAGCCTTCTAACCGCGTGTAACCCACGTCATAACAAAAATTTGCATACATCATTCCTAGCACGCATTCAAATGCAAATCTCAAAGGTTTCTAAGTCATTGGCCAGTGAGTGTATATAAATTTAAGGATTACATATACTTATATTAAATAACGAAAACTCAAATAAAATTTATATTATTTTCACTAATTTTAACTTTTCTTAAGAAAATAAGTTTAAAAAAAAACAAAATATTTACTGAATGTCTCATTTTGAAAATATTCACTCACTAACTACCGAGCTTGGTTTTATAGCTTTCAAAACATCAAGTAACAAATCTAAGTTTTTTTTATATCTTTTATTCTATGCCTCAAATAATGAAAGTTCAGTTTTCAGTGTCTTGGATTTGTAAGTTATTCTTCAGAGTCTTCAAGAAACTCATGAATTGATCTTTCCATGGTTTCTTTAAAAAAAAGTATGACTCTGATGAGTAGTTTCTTCGCTTTGGTCATCAGAATCATATCAGAATTTGAAAACATATAAAACAATATCTTTCAGTATATAATATAATTTCAGTTTTTGAAGCTAAAGAAAGTGCACACTAGATTTCTTCGCTAAACTAGAAATGTTTTTTTGGATTTTGCAAATACAGGAAAAGAATTGCTTGTTCTACTTGTCTTCTTTCTGGAATTTGTTCTTTTAGAGCATATAATAACTTCAAATCTATTTAAGTGTTTAAATTTTTAATTCATTTAACAGAAATTCAAATATACTCTCACTTGTTACTAAATTGGCATCTCATCGACCTTAGACTTCAGTTGCTAGACGAATCTGTCTTAACCAATAAAATTTAAAATATTTGTTTGGTTTTTGAAGAGGAATATCTAGGCGTTCTGGAAAATCGGTTTTCAAATGTGACAAATTTATTTTAAAAAACCGGTTTTTTAAGACCGGGTTTGAAAAACCGTCAAACCCTAGTAAACTTAATCAAGTTTGCAGTTTTATGTACGGGATGGGAATAACTTAATAACATCTTTATTAAAGGGTGTACGAGAAAGATTTTAAGGAGACCACTCACGATGGTTTTATTATAAAAATAATAAAAATGCGATAGCGTTGAATTACTATAACTACTTACTATTGAGTTACCACTATGTCTGTGTTTGTGTGTGTGTACGAGCGCGCGCGCATATGAAGAAAAAAAAAACGGAATTATGCTTAAAATAATGACGAACTTGCAGAGTTTAACTGCACCCAAAAGACCATTCGAAACCTCTCACATAGACTCAGTTCGGTGGCTGAGTATGCTATTTCGGTACTTCGTGAATTAACTTAGAACGCCGGTTCCTCCCTTCGTTATTTAAGTATTTCCATCTCCATAGCTTGTAAATGCTATAAAGAAACAAACAAAAAATAAGTGATAACTTTCTTTTTCTCCTGCTTTTTTTTTTAAAGATCTGGTGAAGTTATTATTGGAATAGGGAGACGTGCTAAAATTCTGTGTCCTCATTACAGCTAGCACTGCTCGAGTTGACAAACTAGAAAATTTCTGTAGATATGTTACTACAATTTTCTAATTTGAAATCATCTAAATGTAAATTAATAACTGGAAGGAAGAATTCCATTTCAACGGAAATAAAGAAACTAAACGGTAATTTAGTGTTTGGGGAAAGAATTATTAAATAAATTTATAGGAGAAAAATCTAATAATCAACACCATTTAAAAGTAAATGTGTTGTTGTTACTTTTTGCACTTGCCATGGACAAGCCCACTGATACATCAGCGGATTTTAAGCCGAAGATAAGCGTCTCTTGTTTGAAGTAGCGCCAACAAGGGCTAAGAGTACGATTTTAGCTACACACTCATCAAATAGATTGCACAGCCCCTTTTTACAGGGGGGCACAGTCACACACAGAACAACCATTGCCCGAACCAGGACTCGAACCCGGAACACGTGGAAGACACGCTACCTCTGTGCCAGAGATCCGGCAAAATAATATGTAAAAAAAGGTAGTAATTGCTAATTCAATACAAAATCCAGAAATTTTTTTAAAAATAAAATCAATTTTTATGGAGATTGCTATTTTTATCATAGTTTAGTCCCCTCTCTCAAAATGAGAGGCAAGGCATATTCCATTAATATAAGTGCTTTTGAGCTCTTGATAGATTATAATTTTATATGTTAGTAGGACTATTAGTTACTCTAAATGAACTGTTGGTTCAAAATGGAAAAATAATTTGGCTAAATTGAAAATACATATTTTCCCTATTGTTTAAAACAGTTAATATTATATTTATTATTATCGTGTCAGAACATGATGTTGTTTTGCAAATGAGGTTTTCTGGCGTCAACAAAAATTCGTGGGCGAAAAATAAACATTTTAATCCGTAAGCGAAAAAAAAAATTATTATCTGCATGGGCACCTCAAAAAATCAGCTTTTAATAACGCGTTGCCTTTGCATTTACAAAAGCTCTGATTTTAAAAAAAAGTTAATGATATCAGCAAATAAAACCTAGAAAAATGTCATTTTCTTCATGGGATTATATGAAATGAAATAAATAGGAAATGGGATATTTTTTAAACAATGAATGCGAAATAAAGTTTTTCGTATATTTTGCAATACTAAAGTGACTCATTCAATGAAACGATTTAAATGAATAAAAATATAATTTAACTCGCACGAGCACGCGGTGCTTGGCCGTTCAAGAAATGATGTTCTGACATGATACATTGAAATATACATAGCAGATTTCATTTTAATTTTTTTTAGTTATTTGAACTATAAGTATACTTTCTTGAACTAAATTGAATCTACCTGGCCAAATGCATAAGTATTTCTGAAAACAAAAAGTACTTTATAAATCTAATTATTATTTTAGAGTACACTTTACATTTATATGAAATGAATCCTCATAATATTCAGAGAATGAACAGATCCAGAATATCTAAGCGTCTCCCTAGACTTTGACTGTAGAATTTTTGAAACAACCGTATTGATTTCTGGGATTTTGTTTAACTTTGTCACAATTTACTGAATACAAATTTTCAAATCCATAAAAACAGTATAATAGTGTTTGAAATAATCTGTTTCCATTTCCTACATTATGCACTTAATAATATTATTGAAACACCAGTCACGATTATCGAAATTCAGACAGACCTACTAAACCGTTTTAAACTTGCGCAATAAATTTGAACGTTGAATCTATTTAACTATGCTTATTTTACTTTACGATATCTCTTAAACATTGCAAAGTGGCAGGAAGTGATTTATTAATCAAATTTTCTTCTGTAATTCTATTAATAAATAATAGATGAATATATGTGTTAGATATTGACTAAATCCTTTCCTCTGTCTAAAGATCATTTTATTCAAAACTAGCTTTTACCCGCGACTTCGTACTGATGGAAAAGCACACAATCAAACTAAAAACAATTTATTTACAATGCATAACAGAAATAAAGCAAAACCGAAAATCAAGTCTATTTTATTTCTCGATCGAGATTGAGATAGCTACAACAATATTATACACATACTATTTAAAATTTTATTAAAATGAGAGCACAGTTGCCAACAATTACAACACACTGCACATGTATGATTTTTCAAAGCCAATTGGGGTAACGCAATACAGATTAGAAATTTTTAATTTCCTTTATTCTGTTTCATTTTAATTCAAAAGTACTTCTGAAAGAATCCGAAAAATCCATTAATTAAAAATGTTTACTTTCAAATGCATCAAACACTAAGAAAAACAAAACCGAATCGTTTGAAATAATGTGGTCGAAAACATGTTAAGCCTGATTTCATTAGTCTGGGGGAAAAAACAAACTGGAGTCTTACTCATTTGGACGTGGATATATGAAGTTTTTTGGCGGGAAGAAAAATGTTGTCTTTATTATTTTCCACTCAATTTTTCCGTTTTTTCTCTCTATAAGAACCTTCCTAAGTATCTTAACGAAAAAATATATATTTTTAAATATTAGCCGAATTGATCGAACCGTTCCGTCAACACGTTTGGCAATTCATATTAATTTATACTGAAGTTTAACAAATTTTAAAGAGTGGAAATGGGTCCTTTTTTCCTGAGAAAAGCGCTTTTTTTCTTTTGCATTTTAATTAATTAAGATTTAAGTGGAATGTCAGCTTGTTCTCGCGAGAATTTTCGAAAACACTACAACGCGAACGATTTTTTTTCAATGATACTAATCTTTTTGTAATTAATCTAATTTTAATTAATTAAAAATATTTTAATGATTGAAATGAAGTTCAAATCGTTTCATTCTTCCAATTATTATTTCATTTTGCTGTTTTCTCTGTTATTGATGAACAAGATATGAAGATTAGGCTTAGTTTCCCGCATTGCGTGAAGATCACTCTAAGGACATGCGTTTAGTAAAAATTTTGAAATTTCGTTGCTCTGATTAGAATTTTTTTTAGAAAAATACTATCGTTTTTAAACGTTGCTGCTCTTTCTATAGAATATAGAACGAAATATAATAAAATAATATATGGAGAAAATTGTAGACATTATTTTTTTTCAACTGATATGGAAAAAAAATTAGGAAAATTCGTAGCATGGTGAACGGAAAGTTATAAGGCTTATAAAATTGTATACATTTAATGTCTAGCACAATTTAAAGTTTAAAAAATATTTTGTTGCGAAAGGTATTTAGCATAGAATATTTAATTAAAATTTTCAATAAAATAAATGGGCATGGATAACCTGGTTGGTAGGGCGTTGGATTCACATTCCCTTGGGTTGCGAGTTCGAACCCGCCAGCCGAACACCCTTTGTGTAATTGGTGGCTGGTGCATGTTAAATCTGTCGTGGTCGCAAAGTCCTCCATGTCGAAAGTAATACTACTGGGGTTACTGGGTCAGAGGTGATCGTGCTCTGTTTCAGATCTGAATTACGATCTGTGGATGAATGAATGAAAAAGCGTTTGTGTTGAATCTGAGCTTGAAGACAGACTTCTGCCCTCGGTCCATACTCTCAGAACTACTGCACCCCTTCTTCCGTTGTAAAGCGGAACACGAGAAAAATCACCGCCAAAATGGCCAAACTGCCAAAAAATTTCGTCAAATCACCGCCAAAATGGATGAAACACATGGCCAAGTATGGATGAAAAAAAGTTGGCCTAAATGGTCTAACAATTGAAATTTGGGCACCGGTTTTTTTTCTTCAGTTTTTGCCAATAAACTTAAATATATAGATTTGACTTTGATGAAAAAAATGGCTAGGAATAAAAGAATTCTGAGACCAGAATTTTGCTCGTCATTTCTTTTCACTTCCGGCGAAACTTTTTTAATGTAATATAACTGCCATAACTAGTAAAATTGAATAGAGTGAAAAGGAAATAATTTTTGCTGTATCGCCAAGGAAGTAATAATTCTATGAAAGATGATTTAAAAAAGATTTTGAGACAAGAATTAAAAAGAAATTTTTATCATTAACTATTAAATCTGTCTTGCTTTTTCTGATCGACGAATTTCCTAGATTCGGCAAAAAACATAGTGCGAAGAATAAATCAATATTTTTTAATGAATTTCTCCAATATTAAAGTATGGGGCCATTTACTTTCCGAAATATTTTATGAATTCTTTTAAAGATATAAATAATAAATTCTAAAAAATAAATTATGTACTAAGAAAAAAAGGCTTTCTTCACCAGAGAAATCTTTAGGTGACAGTTTTTTAAAATGAAAATATTTGAAAAACTCTTTTGCTTAAAATAATCATCGGCTTTCTAACACAGAGGTAGCGCGACTTCCTCGTGATCTGGGAGTTCCGGCTAGTTCTGTGTGCTATCTGTGAGAT
>JAOUZG010032472.1:2071209-2089422 GCA_026289955.1 Argiope argentata | reverse complement strand
TTTTTAATTTCAATTCATCAGTTAAATTTTTTTCAAAAGCACTTCTGTAGGAATCGAAAGATTTATTACTTAACAATGCTTAATTTTAAATTTATCATACGCTACGAAAATAGGCAGAATCGTTTAAAATTAAGGTCGAAAACATTTTACGCCTAACCTCATTAGCGTGGGGGGATAACTACTTAAAAACCACCTATGTACTAAAAACTATAAGGGTATTTTCCATTTGTCGGACGCAAACGAACAATCGCTAGAGAAATTTGAGGAAATCTGGCCGAATTCTACATTATTTGCTAATGGAAATATACCACTATAAGCATATATGAAAAATATATAGTTAACGCGAATACAATCTAATTACAAAAACGCTTAATGGAACAGCTTTAATATGCGGTCATTTTCGCCAAAAAAATAGTTTATCACCAAATTTTAGCGAAATGGCTGAATGTGGCGTGAACGGCAGCAATAGCATTTCCAATCTTAAGATTTCCATGAAGTTTGCAGCAAATTAATGGAAACAGAAAAAAAAATCAATAAATGAAGTAATATGGAATGCACTCAAAATATTTAATCAAAAATAATGAAAGTAGACAAAAGGAATACATATACCAGGAAAAAAATCAAGAGAAATGAACAGGAAAGATCGAATTATATTAACACAAGAATAGGGTAAGAAAAAACATGAATACATCTCTTCTTAATAGTTTCACTATTACAGACAGATGCTTTTCTTAAGTAGAAATTGGGAAGAATAAATACACTTACTGCGTTCAACTAATTTTTCTTATGAGCATGAAACGATTTAAGAAATTTTATACAAAAACAGCGGAACTTTTCAATGATAAAAAGGGCTTTCTGCCGAGAAATCAACGAAAGAACAAATAAATCCCAAAGAATTCCATTTGAATGGTAATATACTGTTAAAATGAAAAACGGTTAAATAAAAAAAAAACGATTCAAAAAGCTCGGCAAGATTTTTTTAAATTTTCTGTCCTGATGAAATTCGTCAGCAGACGATTTTAAACAGAATAAAATAATTATTCCTATATCCTATTTATAATAAATGAACAACGGAAATAGAAAAATGAAAACAAACGATTCAAAAAACTCAGGCAGATGTTTTCAGATTTTTATTTTATTTTTGGGCCGAAAAGTTAGTTTTTAATTAATAAAAAATTAACCACGCAATTAATTGGAATAAAAATTAGCCTATGTTCTTCTGTAGATTATAATCTATCTCTGTGCTAAATTTCATTCAATTTCGTTCAGCCGTTCTGGTGTTATTGACGGACATCATCTATCCAAACTTTCACATTTATAATAGTAATATAGATTATTAATAATAATAGTTTCTTGTACTCATAATATAGAGAAAATATTTCTACCAATCTAAATCGAAATTTTGATGAATCTTTAAGTCTCTCTATGTCTAATTTTTATCTGTTTGTATACAAGATAAAACAGAAAAGCTTTGAGCTAGATGGATGGAATTTGGTTTATGAATTATGTTCAAATTTATAGAATTTTATTAAATTGTGAACAAAATACACTTACAGAAAGTTTATCTGTCCATCTACTTGAACATAAGTTAACACGATAATTACAAAACTGAAAGAGCCAGCTGGATGTAATTTGGTATAACACTAAGTATAGTAGGTAGATATAATAAGATATCAGATTTGGAACCAAAACTCTCTATCGTGTCTGTACTTGTAAGTACGTAAACGCGATAACTCTAAAACACAATGAATTAGATCGATGGGATTCAGTATGTGATCCAACGACTTCAATTGTAGATTCATACTAAGTTTTGACTACAATCGATTGAAAATATGGCGTCCTGTAATATATATGATGTAATGATAAAGTAAATATTCACTCGACTGATTTAGTAAAAATGTTAGATCCATTCCAAAGAATTATATTTCTTAACTACAGTTCGCCAGTGTTATGCAAGGTATCCATAGCTTAACCAAAATCCACAAATTTATGCGGAGAACGGCTAAATACTTTTATTGGAATGTATATGAGAAAATTTTGGAAATATTATTCTGACCATTTTTTGAAACCCGCGTTATAACGTTTTTTTTTTTTTTTTTTTCATTTTCTTCTTTTGTTTCTTTTTTTCTTTTTTTTTCTCTTCCTTTTTTTGGTTGTGTTTTTTTATATATATATATATATATATATCTTGTTCAAATTTTCAATCGTCAATAAAATACTTCTTATTCATGCAATCAATCTCAAGTAATTTTTTTAAACTTGTAGTTGATGACATTTAATGTTAATAAAGTTTTTTCAAATATTAGTTATTTATTAATCAATTAAAAACTAATTTTCTTGCCAAAAATCACTTCCCCATCGCCAAATAAGTAACGAATTCAGTTTGTTTTTTCCCTACGCCAATGAGGTTAGGCTTAATATTTAACACGAGAACAACATCAATTGTAATTATTTAAGAAAAAGTAACTAAAATAAAATTTTTCTCCGTTAATCTTAGCAGGAATTGATTTAATTTTTTTTATATTACTTGTTTTTTTTCTCAATCTTGTGTGCCTTTATTTCAATAAAAATAATTGGTTTTTTAATTAAATGTTAAAAATTCCATGTTGAATCAAAGGAAAGTAAGTCTGCATTACATACAAAAGTTTTGGCAACCAATCGATACAGAAAGATCTTGAAAAACCATTAGTTTTATTAAACAAATATATTCCGACAACTTTACACAATCAACAAGAAAGAATACCTCGGCCCGAACATAATCAATTCCCGAAAGATTTGACTCGCGCCATTTTCCCTCTTTCTCCTCAAATCAAATCATTCCTTCGGTTGTCATTTCCATCCGAGCCGTCTAATACTTAATTTTCGTGTCGAGAGCAGAATTTTGATCCAATCTTGTGATAGTTTAATGGAAAAAGGGGGCGTTCTTTTTGCGAGGGGACATGCCACACCCTCTAACTCATCTCTTACTTTATTTTTCATGACCAATGATTTACTCCCTTACAAATTGAGTGATTTTGGTCGAGAATATTGTTTTGAACACGAAAGCTTTCGGCGCGACACTTTTTCATGCCCCAGTTGAAGAGAGGACATACTTTTGATTACAGTCGCTGGGATTTCATTAAGGTAAGAGAAATCTATACTCTACCATGCATACAAATATGATAAAAATATTATTTTGATAACTAAATATTTGAAATAATATTTTAAAGAAAATCGATGTTTTGAATCAAAGTATATTATATTAAGGTGAAAACAGAGGATTGACATTTTACTTTTAGCTAATATATAAGTTTAAGTAATGACAAACTTAGTAAAGTACAATTTTAAATAAAAGTATATTTTATTAAAAAAAAGATTCAACCTCTAATATAATTTTTTTATTTATAATATATTTTTGGAAATGTTCGATTGGTATTTCTAACCAATAAATCTAAAGAGATAGACAATTTAGCAGATTAATGATTTGTATTTTTATCATGTCAAAAAATACATAAAAGAAAAGAAAAAATATATATATAATTAAATAATATACTGAATTAATTTTGTGAAGACTACAATAAACTATTTCAAATTATTTTAAGCTAAAATAAAATTCTGTTGAAATATAAAGAAATACCGAAGTTCCAAAAAACGTTGACAGTAAAAAGAGACAGTAAAAGAGACTTTCAGACAGTAAAAAGAGTTTGGAAAACCAAATTTATGGGGGTTTTCTGAAACACTGTTTAATTTAACATTTTTTCTAGAATCTAATAGAATATTCAATGAAAACTTTTAAGAAGAAAATTGAAAAAAAGCAAACATTTCTTCATATAAACAATTTTTTTTATGTTTTCCAAAATACTACATTATATTCGTTCTTTTTTTAGAATCTGCATATGTCGTTTTATTTTCCAACGACGATTTTTGAGCGACGATTTAATTTAATAATTGTTTTTTAAGCCTATTTTTTTTTATCCCAGGCATCTTATTCAGTGGATAGCGGATAAGAAATTGACAACGTTTTAAGCTCCAATCTTTGGAGACGCAATTAGAACCACAAATTAGTATGTTTGTTACTTTTTAAAGGCGAAAAATAATAATGCTACTGTTTACGAATGAAAAAAAAAACGATTAAAATATATACCAACCACCAGTAAAACTCGAACGTTACTGTTCCTATTTCATTAAGTATTAAATTATAAATTCGAGACGAAAAGTGGTAAACTATCTTGCACTTAAATTAGTTTATAATTGAAGTAGAAGTTTTATAATTGAATTATCATTTTATGGCTAATCAAAGTTTTCAAATATTTTGTTTCCTTGTAAATTGAAAAATTTTAAAGAAAGGAAATTATTACATTTTTTAAAAAGAATAATATAAGTAATTAATATAAGTGCTTCATGGTATAAGGTAAGTAAATAAGTTATACCTCTAAGTAATGAACCGATTGAAAGTTAGTGTGCATTCTGTGTATCAAGAAATATAGTTACAAGTTTTTTATAATGCAATTTTTTCTTTTACAGAGAATTGTAATGTGGTATATGAATATATGCTTCCTGCAGCTTGTGATAACAAATGGTAAGTTTAATTTACCACCAAGATAAATATCTACTTTCTTTGATTTTATAATTTCAGCATAAGCAAAGTTATACATAAAATATATTTTTAAAGTTGAAGGATTTTATGAATAGGAACTCACTTATTGCAATTGGGTGTTTAAATCTTTTTAATGCTAAACGCCACTTGTAGTAATTTCTCTTTTAAAAAATGAGCTGTTATTATATGTTTGCCATACTCAATCATAGCTTCCTATAATAATTTCGAATCATTTCTGAAGTATGCGCAAATTAATGGTAATTTTGAAACTAAAGTTTCCAGAACTGTTCTGGAATTATTTAATATCTTTTATTATATATCTCATCAATCTATCTTGTTATCAGACTCAGATTTATCAATACTACCACCACCCAATTTTAGTTGTTCGCTTTGTCATTTTGTCTAGATTCTAAATTCATGGTTCCGTTATCAAACTAAAATTTTTTGACGGCGATAAATAGCCAAATTTAGCAACCATTATTCAATGTATTAAATATAGTTTTGTGGCCAATTTTTAATGCTTTGCACAATTTGATTGATAATGGCCAAAGTTCGACATCGAATACTTTAGTCTTCCCATTTTTTTTTCTTCTCCAAAGTTAGAAATACGATTCTTAAAAATCAAAGAATGATTTTTAATTTAATGATTTTGAAGAAAGAAAATCAGGAAATCTAAATTTATTTACATCGGGGTAACGAAGTAGAATATTTTAGAGTAAGAAAGTTCGTTGACGAAATGATACCAACTAGTTCGTTACTAGTTACGCCCATATGACTAATTATTTAGAAAAATAAATAAAAAATTCCTAGTTTTGAATCAATTGCAAGCAAAAAATTTCCATTGAAGCAAGATGTGTTTGATAGTAAAGCTTAATCTACCCCTTGAGTTTGTCGTAATACGGTAAGCTATAAGGCATTCGAAGTGACTCCTCTGGCAACTATTTTTCTGATTTGATTACTAATGTTTTCGTTTACTGACTTGCATTCCTTCTACTTTTTATGATTTGACATTGTGTCCTTGGGAATGTAAAGCGTATATTAAAATGGATTTCAACACTAGACTCTTCTAATTATTATTTTGAAATAAATGAAATAAAAAAAACAGAAACACAGTAGTCTTAAAATGGAGATTCGTTTATAAAGGCTGCAGAACTACAACCCCTTTGATATTATTTGTTAAAGTTTCACTTTTTTCATCTTTTTATTTAATTTACTTACATTCCCATTCTAAAAATTTGACACTTTTTGCTTACTTTCTCATTTCCACATCAAGAGTACAATATTCAGAGAAATAATGGTACAAGTCGTTTATGAACGCTGACTATACACTGAAATGACTGATGATTGGAAATGAAAATAAAACTTTCAGTTTACAGGCATTAGAGCTGCAATCAGACTAACTCCGGCGTGAAAACTAAATAATTCCAGACCTCTCTCTCGTATATTTTTCGTCTCAAGTACTTTATATCGTTGATTTTTACCACGCTTAGGTATGATAAGATCCGTATCCGATAAGAGTCTCTGCGATATTTATCCCTTAAATCAAAATTACCTGAATCTCAAAAAATTGACAATCATCGTAATAATATAGCATCCCCGCCCTTAAAATATATGAATCTCGTCGGTAATATTCTTTCCACTGTTACATTTTTTAAGAATAGAAATATAAGAAATGCTTCCCTCGGCTATTCATACTGAATAATATAGAAAAATTTTTTTTAAAGAGATTGTTCCACCAACAAAATATATTTAAAAAGGGATCTTAGATGGCTGAAACTGTCGTCAAAAAGGGTTAATAAATAAGCTGAGATTTCTTCTTCTTCTTAAAGCATAATCGGTTAAAAACATGCCGTGGTGTGAAAGAAACTTATTAGCCATCCTAATGGATACGAACTGATAATTTTTTGTTGCTTAGGATCTAATTTTTTCCATATGCCCTGCATTTTTTCTTTACTAATTCTGTCAATAACTTTCCCCAAGAAGCATAAACATCCTTTGTATCCCCTCTTATTTAATTCAATCTTTTAATCTTGCTATCATATCGAATTTTGTAAAATTCAGGTGTTTTAGAATCAGATTTATTACTGCAAAATTTGCAAAATGATTTTCTTTCGAACTTTTTCCTGCCGGAAACTGTATAAATAATCGGCATCGATCCTCTACTCAAAATGAGTTAAAATTTAAAAACAGTTAAGAATTATAATTAAAAGCACCCCCCCCCCCATTCCATTAAGTAGTAATTCTGGCTCAAGCTATAATGCCAGTTTTTTTTTCCTGCCTCTAACACTCGTAGAAGGTGATAATGAATATCTTTGTAATCTCAATCTTCTAAAAACAAAATAAAATTTGATTCATGTATTATATGATCTGAGCTAAAAAATTATCTGAAAAACAATCTTTCAATTAAAGTTACAATGATGAATTTTTAAAATCTCTAAATATAATACCTATTTTTTCGTAGATATATTATCCTCATAGTAAAATAAAGATTAAAATGAAATCTGCGATGCATATTTCAATGCATCATGTCAGAACATCATTTCTTGAACGGCCAAGCACCACCTGCTCGAGCGAGTTAAATTATATTTTTATGTATTTTAATCGTTTCATCGAATGAGTCATTTTAGTATTGCAAGTGATCATAAAAAAACTGTCTCGCATTTATTGTTTAAAAAATATCCCATTTTCTATTTATTTCAATTCATATAATCACATGCTCAAAATGACGTTTTTCTAGGTTTTATTTGTTGTAGTCATTAATTTATTTTTTTAAATCAGAGCTTTTATAAATGCGAAGGCAATACGTTATTAAAAGCTGATTTTTGGAGACGTTCATGTTGATAATAAAATTTCAATTTTTCGCCTACGGATTTTTGTCTACCTCACTTCCAAAATAACATCATATTCTTAAATTATAAGAAAATCAAAGGTGTAATAACGATAATTTTAGTCCTAAATATGTCGACACCAGGTGGATACTGAAAAAAAAAAGAAGAAAAGGGGAAATAACCATGGCGTCCATTAGAATAGGACTGATTGTCCATTGATGTCACAACTCACATCATGTCTTCTGCTTTGAATTTAGTTAGCCTGCCGGAATCCCTCCCCCCCGAAACCAAATGTAGGTTTAGTTTTCAGCTCTGACATAGAAATTGTTGATTAGTGTTGCATTTAGTTTCTTGCTTTTTGACTTGAACAGCTTGCTTTTTAGAGTGAAACAACTCCATGAAATTATTATTTGAATAGACAAAATAATGTAAAGTGTAGCAAGAGTACCATAGAAGAAATTCCGTTCAAAGCTATGCGGTATTTGGTATGAAAAGTTAATGATATTGGATGCAGATTTAATTGACATCACTCAGTATCCAATTCTATTTGCAAAATTCTTCTCTCAGTTTTCTCTACATGTATTGGTTTTAGTAAATTTTGAAGCTAAAAATGGATGGCGATCACTTTAATTGGATTGCGTTGGTAAATTTCTCCAATATAACACGTCTGATTGATTAGAGTGCTTATCAGTGCACAGCTTTTATGCATTTTGTGAATATACAAGACACATTTCTTGCTGACTGGCAAAGTTAATTCAAAGATTTATGAAAGCTGTGTAGATTCAAATTCCTCTGACTTAGGACATTTCTGTTACACGAAGCAAATATGAATGTGTATTTCCGAATAACACATATTCATCATTTCTTTTCTTACCTTTGTGAAGATATTTAAGATCAAATTCTATGAAATGTATAATAACGATTGCTTGCAATGAATCAAAGTTAATCAATCACACCGTTTTCGATTTTTGATAGCGAAATGCTCAGTCGAAATAAGTAACGCACGTCATAATGAAATGAAAAACGTGTGGCGTTCGTTGGCAACAGTAGCTAAAATTCTTCAGCTCATCTACTTTCTACTTGTGACGTTGGCAGCAAGGAAGAAAGGGATTAAAAAATATAAATGTCGGATGGAATAATGCAAATGTTATGGTTTCTATACAATATTTCTGGAGTTCAAGCACTGGATTTGAATAATCTATGATCGCTTTTAAGTGATGAAGCAGCTATGGTAAACGCGCATTTATCTCAACACATAATACAGGAGTATCTCGCAGTTTTTTAGTGGTGAAGCTGTATGTTTATCCACCATAGCTAAAAATGTATAAAGTGTAGGGTATTTTATCAAACGGACACACAAAAAACATGTTCTCTTATAAATAGATAATTAATTTATAAGAGGGACGATATATCTTCGAAATCTTATTGTTTAAAAGAGCTAAGTTTTTTTTTAACCAAATCGTGAAATTCCATGCTTATAAATAATAATCAGGAAGCAATCATAGAAAACAATTTTTGATTATTTACATGTATTTATTTCAATAGAATTAATTAATTCATGCGAATTAATATTATAAAATGCAAGTAAATAAATTACAAAAGAAAAAAAATAAATTGAGGCTAATATGAATGATTATTTTTATAAATATATCACTAAAATTTAGATTCCTTTTTTAACTTCTCAGTTGCTCTGGGCCTTCGTATGAGATACCTGAAAATTCCTTACATTTATCCCTCTGGACACGATGTCGTCTTGACTTGTGATTTCGATCTGGAAGGAGAAACTTTGTATGCTGTCAAATGGTTTCATGATGGGGAAGAATTCTACAGATATTCTCCGGAAGAGGATCCAAAAGCCATGTTTTTTCCAGTTCGTGGAATCAAAGTGGATGTAAGCTCTTCAAAATCTGTTTTGGATTATCTCCCAATTTGCATGAATTATATCAACTTAATTCAAGTGATACTTACAAAATCAACGTCTAAGATGTTGTAATATTTGTATTATTGATATACTTCAAATATAAACAATCAAAAATAAACATTTTTAGGAAGTTTTAATTACGTTGTAATAACCTATTTTTGAGTGGCATTTCTTAAATGTGATTGGTAGACAGTGATCTCATCCAATTTTAGTCCCAACTTTTTATTTATATGTAGATACGGAACACAGCATACACATAAAGCAAAAATACGAAAGAAGCAAAAAAATTTCCCATCATCTTTTTCTTCAGTTCCAGACTCAGACTGAACTCTCTTCTTTCTCGGACTCTCCTCTCATCTCCCTCGCGCAACACTTCTCTCTCCGGGTTCGGCAAGAAAGGTTGCTATATGAGGTGAGAAGAATTGCCAAAATGGACTGGCCTTATATACGTACCATAGTTATCTGATACGAAAAGAAATTAATATTGTTGTTGTTATTAGTGGACTTTGCTATGGTCAAGCTCGCTGATGCATCAGCGAGTTTTAAACCGAAATGAGCGTCTCTTGTTTTTGAAGTTGCGCCAACTAGGGACAAGAGCACGACTTAGCTACTCACTCACCCCATTTGCTTGCACAGCCCCTTTTTACAGGAGGGCACAGTCACTCATCTTACTGATAGACTACAGAAGAACAACCATGCTGGAACCCCGTGACGCCCAAATCACAGGGAAGACACGCTGCCCCTACGCCAGGACACCGGAATGAGATAGGTTGTAACGCCATCTGAAAAAAAATGAAGTCCTATCTCGAAAACGGGACAGATTGTAGAGCATTTTCGATTTAGAACGAAAGACTTGAGTACAATAATGTTAAAAACCAGACAAATAAAATGCGCACTTTCTTGGTCGCGTTTTTTCCAAACACATGAGCGTAATAATTTCTATACTATTGGGTCATCTTTTGAACCATGACCGTTGATTTGATGACGTATAATATTTTGAACTCCAAAATAAAAGCATCCGCTTTCTTTTAATCTTTTAAACAATAAATGTTAATCTAAAAACATCGAACACTTTGAATAACGAAATTAAAAGATTTATTTGCAATAAATTGTACTGTTTTATTTCTAACGCTTTTACGGTGTAAGAGTGTTGGAAATATCAATACAAAAGTATGTTTTATATATTTTGTTCTTAGTATTATTACCCTAGTAGCACAAAAATATTGTATAATATCCCAAAGATATTGAACTATATTGTGAATACCGAGTTATACCGAATACCGTATCAACAATATCATACAATATCAAATTATATTCAAGATATTTCAAAATTTTTAAAGTATTTTAAACTTAAGATTTTGGCCCTAATATATTAGTATTTGTCTAATAATTCAGTTTATTTGCGATTTTATTTCAAGAAATTCAGCAGGGCAATTTTTCATTAAGAAGTCGAATATTGTATAACGTTGTTAAATATTGTGTAAACGATATTGTATACACAATATTTAACAATGTTAAAAAATATTGCGAAAATCATATTGTGAATTCTACGTAAAATTACATTGTTCAACACTGTGGTGACATTATAACTTTGTATTTAACGTTATGGCACAACTTTTTACTTTTCTCTTGGATGTTTTCACACGACCAAGCAATTTGGTATTAGAAAATATCCAGTTTTATATATATATTGACTTATATATGGAAAATAAAATTAATTAATGTTAATGTTAAAAGAACTAATTGGGTATATAAATAGTTATATATACACTGAACTGACAAAAGTCATGGAATAGCAATATACAAGTATACAGATGGCAGTAGTATCGCAGCGAAAAAGTATAAATGCGCAGTTTGTTTTCGAGAGCTTTCATTTGTGTTCAAGTTATTCATGTGAACAGGTTTTTCGTGATTTATGGCAGCACGACGAGAATTAACAGACTTTGAACGTGGAATGTTAGTTGGAGCTAGACGCATGGGTCATTCCATTGCGGATATCCTTTGTGAATTCAACATTCCGAGATCCACAGCATCAAGAGTGTGCCAAGAGTATGAAATTTCAGGCATCACATCCCATCAGGGACAGCGCAGTGGACGACCACCTGCACTTAATGACCGAGACCGCCGACATCTGTGTAGAATGGTCAATGTTAATAGACACGCAATACTTCGTCAAATAACTGCACGAATCAATGTGGGACGTACGAGGGACGTGTCCGATAGGACTGTGAGCCGAAATTTGTCTTCCTTGGGCTATTACAGCAGAAGACCGACTCGAGTGCTTTTACTGACAGCATGACATCGCCTGCAGCGACTCGCCTGGGCTCGTGAGCATATCGACTGGTCCCTAGACCAGTGGAAAACCGTGGCGTGGTCAGATGAGTCACGATTTCAGTTATTACGAGCTGATGGTAGAGTTTGAGTGTGGCGCAGACTCCACGAAGCCATGGACCCAAACTGTCAGCAAGGCACTGTTCAAGCTGGTGGTGGCTGCATAATAGTGTGGGCTGTTTTTATATGGCATGGACTCGGTCCTCTGGTGCAACTGAACCGATCATTGACTAGAAATGGTTATGTTCAGCTGCTTGCAGATCACTTGCAGTCATTCATGGACTTCACGTACCCACACAACGGTGGGATTTTTATGGACGACAATGCGCCATATCACCGGGCCAGAACTGTTCGCGATTGCTTTGTAGAACATTCCGGACAATTCCAGCACATGATCTGGCCACCTAGATCACCCGATATGAATCCCATCGAGCATTTATGGGACATCATCGAAAGGTCCGTTCGTGCCCAAACTCCTGCACCATCCACACTTTCACAATTATGGACGTCCATACAGACAGCATGGCTCAATATTCTTGCAGAGGGCTTCCAACGATTTGTGGGCTCCATGACACGTCGAGTTGTTGCACTTCACCGGGCAAAAGAAGGACCGACACGATATTAACAGACATCCCATGACTTTTGTCACTTCAGTGTATAACATTGAAAAAGTTATGCATTTCGTTTTTTAAAAATGTGAAATTTTTGTCTCACCTGGCCTAAGCTTGTTATAAATATAATAGTCTACTAAATTCTGTTTAAACTTGAGCAAATACACAAAAGCAATGTCGTTGCTTCTAGCTGCATATGTAGCTAAAAGTAAAGACATTGCTTTTGTGAGTTCCAAAAAAGAAATTTAAAGTTGCGTGTTTACATATTTTCATAATTTTTCAAAGAATAGTCTAGGTATATTCTTCTCTATAAAAGGATAAAGACAAAATTGTGTGGTTTCATCAATAAGATGTTGAATTTTTGCCTTTCAACACATACACAAAAAAAATTAAGTCTCTAGAAAAAATAAAGCATAGGAAATAAAGATTTTAAAAATCAATATGCTTCAGAGAAAAAAAATTAATTTGAACAAATATGACTTATAAATTCTGCAAAAAGAAATATAAATATGTAACGTGGTTTTAAAACAATTATATCTCTGCTGAATTTTTCTCTCTCCATTTTTATATGATATTATTAATGAAAAGAAATTTTTCAACATAGAGTTTCTTTTGTAAAATTTTTGAAATAATGAGAGATAGGTAATAATCAATTTAATTATAGAATAATGTTAATGTTTTTAGGTTGAGAAATTAAGACCCCTAATAAAAATATATTTTTCCCTTTTCAGGTGTGGTAGTGTTTCGAAAACAAATTAAAACCAGAATTTAGTTTAAATATTGGTTATTGAGAAAAAAGTTGGGAAGGTTTATCATTGGATCAGTAATTACTGACTGACCCAATGATAAACATTAACTTAAGTTAAGATAACCAGATTGATAAAAATCCATTTTCTCACAGTGGTAACTAGACCCCTACGGCTGGGAAAGAAAGGAAATGAAAAATGCTGGATTTATTTCCGAACTCTCTCTCCCGTGAAGCTGATAATTTTTGTTGGGTCTTGCAAAATTTTAGAGAAGCCATACTCAGAAAAATTAGGCCCTCGGTTGGTTAAATTTAAATAATTAAATATTTCATAGCTAATTTTATTTACAAATAATTATTATACGACCCTTGTGTTATAAGTATTGCACGATCAACGACGGATAGAGATAGAAAATGAACAATTCATTGATAAATTCCTCCGATTAATTCATAAAATGCGCCCCATTAATACAGAAAACAAATTTTAATATTATTTAAATCTTATTATGAAATAAAATAATAGCTAAAATAAGTAAAAATAATTATGAACTTATAATAATCAAATTCGATTATAACAATAATTGAAGATAAAAAGATGATGTGTTAATCATCTATAAATGAATCAACTGCTAAAAAATTTTCCGAGACCATATTTGGATTATTCACTAAAGAATACTAAAGATTCAATCATAGTTATGATTGCTGTTTCAATAAAATAAATTCTTGTTGAAAGTAAAGTTACTTCTTCTCTGTAGAAGATCTAATATTAATAATAAGTTTGTTTTAATTAAAAAGCATTTTAGAAAAAATAATTCCTTAATTTCTTATTTTTTAAATTTATTTATTTATATTTTTTCACTTAACAGGTAGTATTTTTTTAATTTTCTCAAACTAAAAGAAGCAGCATTTTATCTTAAATCTGAGAAGCAATTTGAAGAACTATGGATATGCTACAAAATTCATGCAAGTCACATTCGCTTGCTAATTGATTAAAAAGATTTTTCTATAAATTTGACGAGGCCTAAAAAGTAGCATCACAAATTACTCGGTTTGAAAACTAAAATCATTCAGTTAAAATGTAAATATAAAATAACAAAATAATTTAATTTCGAATCTCAAAACATGAAAATTGAAGAAAATTAAAAATGCATTTAAACTATGCGCGCCCCCCACTCGCCCTAACAATTCTAACAAATTATGAATGAAGAGCATGCCATGCATTCATTATCTCAGATCGGATAAAAGACGTGATCTTTGAAGAATTTAGATATAGTAACAGCAATAAAATAAATTTCATAAAAATTGAATTCACTCGTTTTTACTTTCTTCTATCCAAAGAAAAATTATAACTATAATAGAAAAAGTAGAAATAAAGTTTTTTTTTTATTTTACAATTCCAGATTATTCCTTGTCCGAAAAACAACTTAGAATTATGCTTGTCTGCCAGCCTGTGAGGCCAACAATTCAAAAATGCTTTTAGCTAGACGCATGAAATTTGGTACATCAAATTAGTAGATTTCTGTCAAATTTTGAGCGAAATTCATTCAGAGGAAATATGTTTGTCCTGCTGTTCAAATATAAGTTAACACGATAACTAAAAAACAAAGAGAGTTAGATAGATGAAATGTGGTGCACAGATTTAACGTCGGAAGAGTAGATATGAATTGAATTTGAAATCAAATTTACTAAGAAATTAACCATATGTAAGTCTGTATTTTCAAGAGCATTTAAGTGGTTTAACTCAAAGACACAATGGTTGAAATACATTTATTATGCAATTCTGTGACAGCATTTGCAGTGTTGCATCTCAATTGATCGAAAAAAAAATCTTTTGAAATAAATAATTATTTTCTTTGCAATTGTTACTTTCTATAACAGGATAAAAATTCTTTTTTACATTGTCTTATTTTTTTTTTGATGAAATTATTCCTAATTAATTCTGAATATCGAAATTTTTATCCAAAAGGTATCATGAAATATTAATATATTTAAAAAATTTCAAATGATTTTTCCAAATTAATTATGAGTTGCGAATTTGTTATTATGAAGATTACAATTTAAAAAAGAATATCAAGCTGAAGAATATTTATATCATTGTTTTGTGAACGTTGAAGAAAACCTTATACTCTTTTGAAAAACAGAAAATGAGTTTCTTTAATGCTTTTTTATACACAATAATGAAACACATTTTCCCTACATTAAGACCGATATAATGCTCTTTTATATCATTTTAAAACAGTATTTATGACTTATAAAAATAAATTACTTTGAAATCCATAAGAATTTCGAAAGAATTTCTAGAATTGAAAGAGAAGGGTGAAACGACAAAAGAATTGCCTAATTACGCAAGTCTATTGTCGTTCAGTCTTGACTCATGATCAATGTTAGAGAGAGAAAACTTTGCAGTTAATTTACTCTTTTTTCCCTTTTTTTTGTGTGTGTTTAATGCTAGAGACCATATTAACCATAGTATATTAAAACAAATTTTTTAGAAATTAAATTCATTTTTAAAATAATTTCTAACTTCTTTTTATTATTTTTTATTTATAATTAAAAAATATTACAAATCTTAGATGAATTTTCAGTCGGAAATATTCCAGACTCTGATACAAAATATAGAATCCTGGCTAATCAGATGAATGGTTGTACTTTCAAAATCCAATAAATAATTAAAACAAAATAAATTTAGAAATAATCACACAATTAATGATTTAAAAATTTTCAAAACCAGAAGGCGTTCAATCCAATTTGTGCATTTTACAATTTAATTCATTATTTTTCTTTCCAATTTATGTACACTGTATTAAGTTGGTTATATCCCACGTTTAGGAAAGCTGAGGAATAGAATTCATCCGAAAATTATTTCCAAAATAAATATATTTATCTTTTATTTTTAATGTGGTACAAATAAGCCATTTAATTAAAATTTAGGATACTCTCTTTTTCGCGAAAATCAGGCAGAAATCTGGAGCATATCAGCTACACAGAAACATCAGGCAATGTTGCACAAGTGGAAAAATACAACTTAATTTTGTTCATTTCCGTTCTCATTTACGAAAATTCAATATATTTTTAAATAAATAATTTATTTATAAAATTTAAAGAAGGGACATTTTATTAAAATTCGCTGTTAGTTCTAAAACTATAACAACGAGATAAAGGATTGAACCCATTCTTCGGAAATGAGTCCGAAGTCTTACATTTTCATAGACACGTAGATCTTGCCCATCCTCCTGGATTGAAAAATTAATAAACGTAATTATTGTTAAAAATAAAGTCGAGTCAAAAAAATTCTATAAATACTAAATTATTTAATTACTCCTTCTTAATTACAGGATTCTACGATATTAAAAGAATTATGAAAAGCAATAAATGCCCCTAACTCGAAGTGCTTCAATAATTAATCAGTGATGTTTTCTATGTTCTAAGATTCCTTCTAACATTCCTGCTGCCCTCAGTACGATTTTCTGTGCAAGCAGAGAAAATCTAAAATATCTTGTTCAAAGTATAACTTTTCCGAACTAGTTTGAGGGGGGTTCACGACCCCTTTCTTGTGAATTCCCAAGACCTCTACAATTGAAGAGGGAAAGTTTTATTATGGGTGGTTTGACGGGTCAAATGACCTTCTGAATGTAACACTCCCACACAACAGTATCTCCTGGCAACAGGGAATTCTTTTCTTGTTGGGCGTTATTTTTCGTTAGTTTGGTCGTTCTCTGTATATGGCTCTCTGCAAGCTATGTTTTGAAGCTGATAAAAAAGGGTAGTTTTTTTAAAAAGTCACTCAAAACTATAGTTCTTAGTGTAGCGGCTTTGTTTCTTGCAGTTTTCCCATTGATTTTCTGGATATTCTTTTTTATCCGTAATGTCAGGTACGAAAAATTCTTACCGAACTTTCAAACGTCGAGCTTCAAAACACATTAAATTAGCTCTAGAGCAAGAAGAATTAAATTGTTTAGTTTCTGAAGCTCAAAACTTAGAATTTTCTAAAAACAACAGCATTGAAAAGTTTTGTCTCTCTCGCAGGTACTGTCTTTTTAATTTTCAACTCTCAGCAATGTAATTTGATAAAGTACTATTACTAATTATGTTTATTAATTAGTGAATGTTATTATTTGCCTTATAATATGATTTTATATAATGTTGGAATCAAGTTTCCCTAGAATGGGATGACATTTATTTATTGTTTTTATATATTTAGTAATTTTTAAGTTATAGTTTGTGTAGCTAGCCCATATAAATGTGCACTTTTGTAAATGACTTCATTTCATGTTTAATCTTTAAAAAAAATACAGTTAATAATGATAATTTTTTTAATAATTAATATCGGATTAAATAAATTACACTGAAAGAACAATAGGTTCATTCGAAAATGTGAATAAATTTATAATAAAATTCTTCAAGAAATATTTTTGAGGTGTAAATTTTCTCTCACAAATTAAATAGTACTTCCAAAGATAAGAATAAGGGTTAAAGAAAAAAAAACAGTCATTTGCATCAAAATCTTGTTTTTGCTTGTGAATTTTTCTTCGAAAACCCTTTAATTTATAAATCAGGCTAATGCGAAAATTCCAGTAATTCTGATTCTAGTTCCGAATTTTTTGTACACGAAAACAGAATGAAATTTTCCCTTGACTCATAGTGATAACAAAAAGAGGACACTTATTGCGCTGTGATTGAAATACCCGTTCATATTTTTACCCTAATAGAGCATCCTGTGGTTCCCGTTTGAGATTTTAAAGAAGAGTTTGATTAATTTGTTGTTAGTTGTTTAAATTACATTAACCCGTATTTGAAAGATTTTTCTAATACATTTTTTTTGTACTTGTGCACTTTATCGCTGCTATGCATTTAAAAACACACACAGATATATATTAAATCAGGACAGACGAATCGAACGTAAAGCATTTTTAACCCTTTGCACTCGATGGCTCTTCTTCGGCACCATTCAGGACGGTGCATCATTTTGAAGTTTTATTTATTTATTTTTCCAATTTTGATTACTGAAAATACCTACATAATGGTAAAAAGACGGAGAAATTCAATTTTAACACACACACACAAATTTGGAGCAATAAACAAGCCTTTTTATTTTGAATAATTATGCATCGAATTACTTTTCCGATACGGCCGGGCGCCGTATCGGCGCCGCTCGAGTGCAAAGGGTTAATAATGATAATTCAAATTCTTCAATTTTTTTT
>JAOUZG010032472.1:1982256-2029554 GCA_026289955.1 Argiope argentata | reverse complement strand
CTAATTATTTATCTATTTTGAACCTGTTTGCAAAATCCATTTATTTTGAATGTTATCTTGTTTCTTCTCTGTTTGCTACATAATTATGAGTTTAATAACAGGAATATTGCAAATTGCTTGATTTATAAAATTTTCTTAAAAAAATGTGCAGCTTTTAAAAATTAGATTTCTTTATTTTCCCTTTGCAACTGAAAATACTTGCATTGATATAGAAATTCAAAATATGATTGCAAGTTTTCTTTAACAGTAAATTGTTCAAAATTGTCTTTTTCTTCTCTTAAATAGTTTGTTTCTAGAAGTTTTCACTTCATCAGTAGAATTGACTCCATTTCGCTTAATTAACTCATAATTTTGCAAAAATCTTAATTTATTTTACAGAGAGAAAAAGTATGAAAATCCTTTCTCTTTCATTTTAACAACAATTTTTATGATATAATCAGTGATGATTTAAATGGAAATCCATGAAATGTAACTACTTTTTAGTTAAATAATTTATAACTATTTTTAAATGATAAATCATTATTTAATTTACAAAAATTAGACACATCATTTTTTTTATTATTCTTTATATAGTTTTTGCTTTAAAAAAATCTTATTAATTTTCTAGGTCAGCAGCTCAGACCAATCACAGAGTGGAAATATTGTGTCCAGAGAAATAGCCATTATTGCTAATGCAAATGATAATGGTGCAAAATATCATTGTAAATCTACTAGCAAAGCTTTAGCTGAGCCTTTGGTTGTTACAGTTGCTCTGACTGTGTACTGTAAGATTTTAGATTTTAAATGCTTTTTTAAATTTTGTTATTTGCATTTAAAAAATTAAACCTTAAAAATATAGGGGTTTTGTATTTATTCCAAAGGCAAATAAAATGAAATTGATGTAGTTATTTTTTAAAAAGTTTTTATTTTGAGTATATTTTTTGATTACTTAAAAAGGATTTCTTTTGAAGGATATTTTTTGCAAAACTCTAGTAATAACTGATTCTGAAAGTAAATTGCCCTTTTAAGCAAATCTATCAGGCTCCAAATTTATAAAATTTAAATAATTTTACTGTGTTATTTTTAAAATTTTCTATTTTTGTTTCAAATTTATTATATAAATAGGAAATTTATAAAATTTCCTATTTAAAAACTATTTTTCATAGATTTCTCCATTTTCCAGATTTTCTTTCTTTTTTTACAAGTGAAGTTATGATTTTATTATGGCTCCAGAGAACTTAGTATTTATAAATACTAAGTTCTCTGATGAATTATATACTGATACTGATGATATACTGATGAGATGTAAACTGAAATGTTTTGAATTTGATTTTATCGAAGTTATTGAAGATATTCTAACACTAATATTGATTATAAAATATGTTAGTTAGTTTTTTAATTTTTTTAAGCCACCAATTTATTATATAAGTTTTTTTAAATTTAAATATTTTACATTTATTTATTCTGTATTAATATTATTGCATTTACAATTCTTATAAATAATATTGCAAATTCTAAAAGTTGTTCTTTAAACTTGTTTGGGAATTGTTTAATATAAATAATAATATTAATAATTGTTTAATATAATTTTAATAATATAAATATTCAATAGAAATTGATTTAATATTTTTTGTCTAGTTGCACCAGTCAGCTTGCAACTGAAACTGAAGCCTAAAAAGC
Source organism: Argiope argentata (assembly GCA_026289955.1). Classification (NCBI taxonomy): domain Eukaryota; kingdom Metazoa; phylum Arthropoda; class Arachnida; order Araneae; family Araneidae; genus Argiope; species Argiope argentata. Next base: position 2,027,895 of record JAOUZG010032472.1, on the reverse strand, counting down.
CTAAAACTGGATCTGAGGTAAATTATTTTAAGGATTTACGGAATTTTTTCCAAAGTGTTTAATGATAAGTCTTATTCTCTAGATCAGATGTTTTTATAATGTTATGAATAGATGTAATTTACCATTTTAGGTCCGACTTATTTGTGAATCATCCAGCAGTAATCCAGCTGCGAACATAACATGGTGGAAAGGCAAAAAGAATGATATTCAATTAACTCCCATAACTGTTTCTGTATCCCCATCTGCAGAAAATGGAGGTTTCATTACAAAGGCCACTTTCACCATGGAAGCAACTCCTGAAGATGATGGTTCCATGTGTACATGCCAGGCAACTAATGAAGAGATTCAACAGAGTGTGCATGATACCATCATTTTAAATGTATTTTGTAAGTAAAAACTATTTGCAAATGTTAGATAGCAACTGAAAAATGAGATCAGATTTCCAATTATATCCTTTGTATTTCCTCATATATTTCAAATATTATCTGCTTCTTAAAATTCATTCATGTATCACTTTTTTCAAATTTCATTTTTGAAATTACCATACAGTTAAAAACAAATAGCTGTACATTGCAAGTTTCTTTTTCTACTTATAAGAATGAAGAATATGGGTGTCTGAATGCTTCCTAAACTTGATGCATACTTTGCAGAATGGAAATACAAAACTTGAAACAATTTTTTATAGGGAAGTTTTAAAAAGAATTTTAATTCAAAATCAATGGAGATTTCAATATTTTCCTACTATAATTTCTAAAACTTATATTGCACTAAAATTATTTTAACTTAATTTTTTTAAAAAATATTTCCTTTTCAAACCAGTTTAACTGCCATGCATTCCCCCCTTTAAATTTGGATTTTTTTAATTATTTATTGTTCCAATGAAATTAAACCAGTTTTCATTGCTTCATCAAATATTTCCAAAGCTGAAAATAAAATAAAATTCTGTTTTTTGCACGAGCAGTTTGCATGGAGAATAAAAAATAAATCACCATTAAAATTATGCTTTTAATGACACTGTAATGTCATCGGACATGATTCTATCAGAAAAATTAATTATACTGTAAACAAATAAGTGTAATACTGCTAAATTAAAAAAAAAACTTTGACTTTATCAAGATTTAATGCTTAAAAATACTTTATCAAAGTAGTCATGAACAAATTTTGCATGGAATATTTAAATGAAATTAAACATTATCAATATTCAATCAGATGCCTTCTGAGTTTTAATAAAGTAAAATAGCAGTTTTGGTAATTTCATTAAATTCTTAGGTTATAAAAAAAAAAAAAAACTTCCTGAACCATATTGTAAATTGCAGTTTGCAAGTTATCTTTTACTCTTGAACATGCATATTAACTTGTATGCTTTCTGTACAAACAATCCTTAAAAAAATGTCTATGAGATTTTATTAATGTCTTTTTTTTTCTTTTGCCTAAAATGCAAATGGGAATGATGATCCCAGATAATAATACAAAGATATATGTATGGCCCACACTTCTGAATTACATTCCAACACTACCTGCAGATTATGATTATAATCAAGTTTGAGTAACTATGAGTATGAGAATAAACTGCCTAATACATTTTTGTTGAAGGCTTCCAAAATGATAATAATAATAATGGTAGTCTAAGAATTAATGAAATAAAAATCTATCTTGGTGTCTTTTATTTACTTTTAACAAATGATTTCTTTCTTTCAGATAAACCCATTTTTACTATTTCTGACTCGGTTACATATGAAGTAAAGGAAAATGATTCGAAAGTGATTGACTTAAATGCTAAAGCCAATCCAGATAAAATAACATATCAGTGGAAGAAAGGTGGTGAAGTCATCGAAGAAGGTCCTGTGCTTAATATCACTTCTGCAGAAAGATCTCATTCTGGTGAATATTTGTGTGCAGCTTCAAATGACATTGGAGAATCTACCATTACTGTGATTCTTAAAGTATTGTGTAAGCTTGTTAATTACTTATAAAAATACTTGTAAATACTTTTGAATTCTCACATTTATGAGCTACTTATTAACATTCTTTTCATTGACTTTCTAAAAAAAGAACAATCTTTCGTAAATATTCAGATATTTTAAAATCGGTTTCCCACATAATATATTTATTCAATCATTAAATTTGTCTAAATATATTGAGAATAATTTATTTTCAATAGTTTTTTCTAAATAAACGAACCTAATTATTCAAGTGCAATATTCTTGATAATTTTAAAGGAAAATTTCACCTTGTCTTCAGATAATTAGAAAGTTAAAATTTATAAAATTTTCCATTTTGCTTTTGATAAAATTTAATTTTGTCAAATTCATCTTTAACTAAGCAAATTCCTTTCTCTTCTTTATACGGCAGTCTTTTGTTCTTTTACTTTTGTTTGTTAACAGGTAACATGTTATCTACTTATCTATCTGCTATCAGAATGCATTGACAAAAATTATAAGGTTGAATAATTATGAAACTGCAACATTTCTTTCTACTACAGATCCTGCAGTTATTTTGAAACCTGCAGATGAAAAAGAAGAGAAAATTATTATTGCAGAGCCTGAATCCAATGTAAAACTAGAGTGTTCTGCAGATGGCTATCCTTTGACAGCAGATACAATAAAATGGAAAAACATGCCTAACAGAGCTGATGTAATTTCAAGTAGTAACGGAAAATCTATACTGAGTGTGAAGAATGTGACTCAAGATATTTCTGGTACTCTTACCTGCTCAGCTGACAATGGTATAGGATCGGCTGATACGTGGAAGATCATTCTTCTTGTTAAACGTAGGTAATTTTCGAGTACACTTTCAAGTTATTAGAATGTATCAAAATTTTTAAAAATTTGATTTTGCTTATAGTTTCGAATACTATTTTCAAAAATATAACATGTGATGAAAAATTATTTAAAACTCTTGAACGCCATTGAATCTAAAGTTAAAATTTGATATGTAGTTATTTCTTGATAAATAGATATGGAAAGGCTTTTCAATGTTTTTATTTTAATTAATGATTTTTCAAATGTTTAGAATCATTTCCCAATAAAATTTTAAATAATTTTATTATACATGAGCAGTAGATTCATTTTTATTCTATTAAAATATTTTTAAATAAGTTTTTTAATTATAACTATTTAGAAAACATGGTTTAATCTTTTTATCGCAGTATCATTTTTTTCTTTAAACTTCTAGCTTTTTTTTTGTAATAATTTCCATTTTTCAGGTTTTTGAATTTATATTCATATGAGTGTCATAAATTCAATTGTTTTTATGCATATGATGGATGTTATATGATAAAGTTTTAAAGATGAAATATGTTAGAGGAATCTAACCTAAAATGTTAACATATTATGAAATTTTATAGAAAAAATTCTATTTTATTTTTTCCTGTTTTATTGAAGTGTGACAAGTATTTTTTTCTTTTATTCCTTTTTTAAAGTAAAAATAATAATAAAGATATTTTCATGTTAACAATGACAAAATATTTTTGTTTTTAATAATTAATTTATAAATAGCAATGTCTTAGTTAGTATATCATAAAATAAGTAAAACGAGATACTAAAAAATTAGCAAATTTATAACTGAAAGGTTTAAATTATCCTATTAGTAGAGTCAGAAACTTCATTTACTTTTAAATTAGTTGTAGAATTGAAAAATATCAATACTAAAATATGTAATCATCAGCTTCTTACTTAAGTTACTTTAATTATATGTTAACTTTTTAAAGGTATTTTATTTCTTATGTTTGAAACAATTGTTTGACTGAAGTATCTGATATTTAATTTAAAAGCCATATTAACCTTGTAGTGATTGAAGATCGCAATACGAACAATTTTCAACATCCTAATCAGACACTGCCAATGATATTGTGAAGTATCATATTTTCAATGTTGTGAGCACATTGTTATCTGACAATATTAGTAATTTATTAATTAGTTCTTTTATTATTGAAAATTAAATAATGTTCCTTATTTTTACTATTTTTAATTCTATTTATACAGTTTTATCAGCTTATTCTAGCATCTGTAAAATTATTCAATAATTTTTTTAGATGAACCAGTTATTAAGAGTGCTGAAAATAGTACTGTATTCAGTGATCGTGGTGTAACTGCCAAATTATATTGTACAGCTGAAGGAATTCCTGATGTAACATTTTCTTGGACTTATGAAGGAGTGGTTATATCTGATGACAATTCACGGTTTAAGAATGATATTGTTAAACTGGATTATATTACCTGGCAAGGTATCTTGACCATAAAGGACGTTGAAGCAAAGGACTTTGGAGAATATATATGTGTTGCTAGGAATGAAATAGGATTTGAAACAATTAAAGTTTCTTTTCTTCCAGATAGTAAGTAAACTGTCATTTTAATTTAAATTACAAATATTTAAGTTCATATACATTTAATACAACCTATCAAATTACTTAACTTTCCTTATACAATTCACCATTTCTAACAAGTATTAATGTTTCAGGTACTCCTGATCCTCCCATCATTGTACGAATTCTTAATACTTCCAAAAATGGTCTTTTAGTTACTTGGGTTCCTGGTTTTGATGGAGGTCATAACCAAACTCATTGTATCCGCTTTAAATCTGTTATGGATCCTGCTTATTCTTATATCGATGTTCATCCTCCTGCTACTAATTCTGTATGGATTTCTGGTCTCAAATCAGCACTCGAATATGAAGTGGCAATGAAGTCTGTTAATATCAAAGGTTCAAGTCCTTATACAACAGCAATAGTGAAAGCAATGACTCTAGGTAGATTTTTTAAAATATTTTGTCAAAAAGTAAATCCAATAGTAACTTAACTTGTTCCAGGAAATAGCAGAGTTGTAATATTTTTCTTATTTCAAAATTTTTTCTTTCCTTTAGTTGAAACATCTTTTAGGTTTTTTTTCCCTCACAAGAATTTGGTAGTCTGATAGAAGTACACTTTTTAGTAATTGGCCCCATAATGGTTTTTTCAATGCTTGCACCGTATGTCATCTTATTAAATTAGAATAAAAATTGAAAATAAATATCCCATTAGATGGTTTCTCATCTCTGTTTCTTATTTTATATAAATTCATTTAGAGATAAGTGAAAAATACTTGATAATATTGGAGAAGCAACATTCATGACTCCGATAAATGAGCAGAACAAAAAATTCATTTCATATTAGATGAAGAATCACCACCAAGATTTTATTTCACCTTTTTTTTTTTTTTTTTGTATATGAAGTATAGAAAGAAAAGGTATTGGATATTCTAAACAATTAGACCTTTAGAATTTAATCAATCAGCTCATTTTTGACATCTCTGTGTACAAAAAATACATTTTTGAAATTATTACTGTTAAGAAAAATCTCTTAAGTTTAAAGGATAAAATTTGGTATGCCATGGTATTTTTTTTAAATTTGTAATTTTTTGTTTATATATCTGTCCTGTTTATGTACCTCTGAACATGATAAAAAAACAACCTAAGAAAGCTAGATGGATAAAATGGTTTGATGCATGGTTTTTTAAAGGTAAGATTATTTTGGAAAATATTGGATATGAAGTTACATCTCAATGATTCATTTGAAATTAAAGTAATCAGTTTCACTGGAGAACCAGCTAGTCATTTCAGGGAAATAGTAACTTAAAATACCGGGTGTCCAAAAAGTTCCCGTACTCCAAATTTAAAAAATCATTGTCCATGATTTTTTTTTCAAGTATATAAAATTTTGCCGTACGAGTAATGAAACCATGGACATGCTTGAAGCCTTTTTCGGCGATCGACTTATCTCAAAAAATCTTTGGCCACCTCGATCCCCTGATCTGACCATTCCGGACTTTTTTCTGTGGGGATATTTAAAGGGCAAAGTTTATGAAGGGGATCCTCAAACAATAGATGATTAGAAAATCGTAATTACCCTAAGGATACAAGAAATCACTCCTAGCATGATAAAACGCGTTTCGAAAAGCATGCACAAATGAGTTTAGCTTTGTCACGGAAACGAGTTTGACTTTGTCATTAAGAAAGAGATGGACATTTTGAACATTTATTATAATTGTAAGTTCAGTATTTTTTCCTTAGTTATATTAAAAGGGCTTTTTATCATTGGCATAAAAATAATTCTTTTTAAACCTGTTGTTTTTGTAAAATAAATTCACAAATCATCAGTACGGGAACTTTTTGGACACCCTGTATTTTGTAATATAAAAAAAATCAATATTTCGAAATCTGTAATTGAATATTAGAATTATAAGAAAACTTGTCCTTTTTTTTTTTTTTTTTTTTGTCTATGCAAAAGAACATGAACAATTCAGCTCACACTGTTAGAATATCTGTCTTTAAAATTTAAAAAATTGATGAAAGTTAAAGTTAGATGCTATTTACATACTGAATTATAAAATACTGATAGCATAATGAAACAATAAATAATTTGGTAAATCGAGATAAAGGATTTTTTTTTTAATAAAATGCAAAGTATAACCCTGATTTGAATTTTTAAAATTATTGTATGGGAACTTGTTTAAAACAAATTTGCATTAATTAAAAAAGAAATGTTTTATTTATATATTATGATGCAATAATTTATGACAGCCATATTGATTCAGAATATCATTAAAGCAGATGATTATAAATACTATAATGAATGTAAAGAACTTTGAAGAATTAAAATTCACGAAATGTCAATTTGTCTTCATATTTTACGATGAATAGAATTTGTATTTTTTACATATATATTGATCTACTCTGGCTAGTTCTTAATCTAGTGGTTCTAGGCAGCTGCCTATTCTTCTTAGTTGGAAATACACTACTGCTTGAACACACAAAAAAAATGAAGATTTTAGTATATTGTGAGAATGGAAACATTTAAAAATATTCTGAGGGGGAAAAAATGTTGTATACAATGGGAAGTGTAAAAGAGGGCTATCTTCATACATTACTTATTTTAATAAATTATTGTATTGAAATAAATCTTAATGTGATATATAAAATGTATTATTTTGTATTCCAGATTCCAAAGATTTTAATGGTGTTTCAAGACATGACCGTGACTTAAGCATTAGCTTTATGGAGGTATTAGCTGGTAGTATAGGAACAGTGTTTTTCTTGTTACTGATTTTCAATATTGTGCTTCTGGCATTGTATTATAATAAGAAAGACCACAAAATGAAAAGAAAATATTCAGGTATTAACGATAATATTATTTCACAAATTGAAATCAGTTGAGTTATTTTCATTTCTATCATGTATGCATGAATAGCATAGATAATGAAGGAATTGAAATTGAAACCATTTATTTTTAGATGCATATATGTCAAGCTCATCTGATATAGACAGCTATTCAAAACCTGAATCCGAAGAAACAACGTTTACAGAATATTCATCTGATACTTTAAAAGGCAATACTATATCATATGATACCATATCTATTCATGATTCAGATACAGTAAGTACTTTAACCCTTTTATTAAATCTTTTTTACTTTTAAAAATTCTAGATTTTGTAAATTAAAAATAATTTTTGTTCTCTCATAAACGAAATATAAAAAAATAGCAATTGTCAAGAAGTTATAACTACATACTTTAATAAATCCACGTTTTAGATTTCGCTGAAATCAGAAAACTTACTTTTAAATTATGCCTGTCTCTATACAAATCCATTCAAAATCGAATTTAGATGGAAGGATGAACTTTATTATTATGCCTTAGCTCTAAATTTTCATATTTCTTTTAAATTTTCGAACAGAAATCTGCCCATCCGTATGGATGTGAAGACAATATCTCAAAAAATACGAGCTGTTAGATTGATTTGATGCATTACTTTATTATTAAAAATGTAAATTTATTTTAAATTTTGGATTAAAAAAGGAATAAAATAATGAAAAAAAATTTGACTTAAAAAAAAAGAGTTTAATCTATAGATAGTACAAAATTAAGTCTCCTGAAAGCGTCTGTATGTTGGAATCCTGCTTGTTTATTTGCATGTTTGTAAACTTAATAATAAAAAAAAACGTGCAATGACATTTTGGTATGTAATTTAGTATGTAATTTTTTGATCAAAGATATAGATTTATAGTAAAACTAGCAGTATCCGCATAACGTAGCCCTTGGCATAGCATCCAAGAAGAAAAAAAAATTAGTTTTAGTCTTAAGTCTACCTTCCACCCAGTATGACATAGGCATGTTACGCAATATCAAACAAACAAACCATATATTTAGAAATAGCTACAAAACAATTTTTTTATAGTAGAAATATTTAGACTGTTAAAAGGGTAAAAATAGCATTTGCCCATAAACAAAGTACAGGCGATCATTTCGCTACTCAAGAGATTCATTCTGTTTCCGCAATTCAGTTATAGTGCGATTTAAAGAAAGACGGTAATTTCGCCCATCAAAAGACTCTCAATCCCTAAGTGTGGACATTATTTCTCTGATATTCACTAAATCGATCATTTTTTACCCCTCTTCGTTTTTCTTATCACTCAACAAATGAAGCTTTATGGCATTTAATGTGTTAGCGCCAAGGTTTGATTTCCTTATTTTCGGTATAATGAGTTTAGAATCGTTGTTGAAAATCAGACTTAAATAAAGAAATGTAACGCATGTGCATACCAGAGCTCTTGCTATTTGCACACGCGCAGTTTGAGGTTTCCGTTCATGCGTGGAGAAGTTAAAACCGCATGTATAAAACTCCTCTTTTTATTTTGATATTATTTCAATGTGCTAAAACGTTCTTCAAAACATCCTGTACAAAATGGTATAAATATATCTGTGGCGCTAGCTTCATAAGCCAGATAACATCTACGATACCGAAGTCGATTTTTGTATTATAGTCATGTTACTCGGCTACTGGCCCTAGCGTCACAGGTTTGCATCGCGACCTTCAATCGTTAACTGTTTCTCGAGTTCTTGTGGTTCCAACATACAGACGCTTTCAGGAGACTTAATTTTGTACTATCTATAGATTAAACTCTTTTTTTTTTTTGAAGTCAAATTTTTTTTCATTATTTTATTCCTTTTTTTATGAAACATAACGTAATCTGCTGCATCACAATTCATAGAAGTCAAATAGAATGAAGGAATCTTTCTTGTAAATTTACTGTGATTTTAGAAGATTACTCGAACTCTAATCTCATTAGGAGTTCAAGTGAATTTATTCTTATAAGGATATCTGATGAAAAGATGATCTATTATTTATGTGTGTGATGAAATTGAGAGAAGAGTGCTATTGCTAGTTTCTCATCATCTTAAAAGTAATGCAAATACATTTATATTTTATTGGGTTGTTCGAAAAGTCATTTCGTTTTTTTTGGTGAAAATGAAAGACGATCCTCGTATAATGAATAATTATTTTATTAAATTATATATCGCCCATTCTGATCCAAAACCTTTTGCCATCTTTCTGGTAGAGGCATGATTCCACGCTCATAAAATTTTTGGTATTTGCTGGCAAAAAACTAATCCAAGGTGATTTTTGACGTCTTCATTTGAGACTAAGGTTTTACCGTCCAAAAAATTTTGCATTGACCGGAACAAATAATAATCTGAAGGAACCAGGTCTGGATAATATGGTGGAGTGGATCATTTTTGTGACATTTGAGGAGCGAATCACAGGCTTCAATGCGACAACACAAATTTCTCTCCGTGAGGACATGGAGAACTCAAATATCGAGCTTCGAGGTTAAACCCAGGCCTTTCAGGTGGTCATGAACAGTTGAATACAATAAATTGAAACTCTCACCGATCTCACGTGTTGTTGTTCGCCGGTTTGCATCAACTATTACCTTTATCGTGTCTTTATCAGCTTCAACCGGCCATCCGGAACGTGGTGCATCTTCGACATCAAAATTGCCGGATCGAAATTTTGTAAACCAGTTCTGACACTGTCGTATTGTCAACGCATCTTCTCCATACACATCGGTTAATTTCTTTCTGGCTTGAACAGCATTTTTACCTTTCCTACAGGAAAAAAGTGAAATATGACGAAATTGCTGCTTATTGCTTTCCCTATTTAAAAGGGCATCTACCAAAAACTACTGCGCAAAATCAATTGAACGTTTTCACAAACAAGTATTGCTATATCATCTCTCAAAACATACAATGATTATACGTCTTAAGTGTGAAGTTGGAATAAAAAAATACAATTAAATCCTTTGTCGAGAAAAAACGAAATTACTTTTCGAACAACCCAATACTTGACCCTCTGTTGCTGTTATCTCAACATTAAATTTAATTTTCAAGATCTTAATCTAATTGTATTCGTTAACTTGGTCACAAAATTCAGTTTTATTTGAATACAGCTGAAAAATATGCAATGTTGTATCGATTAGATTGATGAAGGATTGATATTTATTGAATGCACACACACACAAATTCATTGGGTGGGAAAAACTTATCTTTAGAGATTCAAAATTATAATATAAATTCAGAAATCAAACAGGGATTATTCTTTTTTAAAAATCTATTGATGCCATCTATACTTGCCTTCAAACAGACAACTCTCTCATGTTTTATGCTATTGAATAGATTAGCATCAATTAAATGTCCTAGTTAATAAATTAAAAATAAGTTTGTTCTTTCTCCTACTACAGAATTAAATTAGATTTAAGTATACAGCATCATCGCCAAAGAAAGCATTTTTTATGGCAATAAATTGGCAAGTGTGGTAAACCAATTTCTTTTTTGCAACTCTAAGATCTTAATTTTAAATGGAAAATCCTAGTTCTAAGTTTGTAATGTTTGACGGCGCTATTTGATCACCACTGTTGAAAAACCAGTAATTAATTTTACCTATACTGTTGTAAATCGAATAAAATCATCTTATAATTCATTCATTTAAATTTAACGTTATCTAAAACCATAAATTTGAAATTTTTATATAAAACCTGTATTATTGCCAAAATTTTTTTTAAAAAAGACTGCACACATTTGTATTAGGGGTTGTATTCAGATAACATATCAATATAGTAGTGTTCATTATTCTTCCACTTTTTATTAGAAGGTTTTTTAAAAAAAACCTCATGAAATTTTAGCAAGGAAGTATAATCATTAAAATTTAAATATTCATATAGCGAGTTGATTTAGACAAAAATGGGGGAAATTCAATTTTTATAAGATAAACGCTTGTAATTTAGTTGGTAACTAACTTATTGGGCTTTTATTTATTCGACAGATCTTCAGTTGGCTTGACCACACAAACTAATACTCATTTTTTTTCATTTCTTTAATTTAAAACTTTCCATATTGACATAAAATCTACCATCACTAAACTTAAATATAATGATTTTTTAAATCAGTAGATCATTGCTAAATTTTTCTTTTTACAAATGTTAATTCAAAAGAAGAAATTTTCAAAGTAAATGTTACAAGTGAAATCATAGTTGTGTCCCAACACTAATAAAGACTGGTATCTTTGGAAAAAACACTGGTATCTTTAATTGAATATTCGTGATGTTAGCAATATTTATTTTAAATTTAGATTGAATTATGTTTAAGCACAAAATATGTTCAGCAGATAAAAATTAAATCGATAATGATGGTGAGAATACTCAGTTGAAATATACTTTAATGTACGTCTACAATTTGCTGCAAATGTGGGACCCAAGAAAAAAATTGAACACTTTTTCTGGCAATCTAATTAATTCTAATTATTTATTAATATCTTTGTTGAGTAGTTTGCATATTTCGGTGACTTGGCATTATTGTTGATATCTTTGGCGATGTGTAAGTGTACACTAAAGTAGTTCTTATCCGCATATTCTTGAATCTTTAAAATGTATATCGTAATATATTGGTCTTTTACAGAAATCCGATTCATACTTTTCATCTGACGAAATAGAAACTTCACCATCATCAGGCACACCCTCCACAGTAAGGTACTATCAACCACAACAGATTTATAGTGATTTTATTTAAGTTATGGCAAGTTTTAAACAATCGCATGCTAGACTGCTCATCATTTTCAAAGCTATAAAGAAACTAGTTTTCCATTTAATTCATATAAAGAAACACATATGTTCTATGACATTTTTGTCCTGAAGGTTTGAAATATCTCGTTTTTTAAACTCATGAATCGGATTAACATATAATAATAATAATAAATGTGTTTTTGTATTTGTAATTTCTGTGTTTTCTGCTAATTTTTTAGATCAATAAATTTTTTTATCTTTTCTTTGAGTTGGATTCACTTACTGAAGTACAAGAAGCTTCGACATAATTATAATATGGCGTAAGCATGCAGTCCAGGACTACCATTTTATTATTAGATTAGATTAACTAAAGGGCTGGGATAGCCTGGTTGATAGAGCGTTGGACTCGTACTCCTTAGGTTACGAGTTCGAAGCTTACAGGCCAAAAGATTCCCCGAGTGTGTGGAGATTGGTGCTCGTTAAATCTGTTCGCGGTCGCAAAGTGTTCCATATCGAGAGTAATACCACTGGGGTCACTGGGTTAGAGGTGATCGTCCTCTGTTCCAGATGTAAATTACGATCTGAGATGACTGAAATCCGCCCCCTAAAAAGGGTTGTGACGTGTGAGTAGCTAAGTCGCATTCTTGGCCCTAGATGGCGCTACTTGTAAAACAAAGAGACGCATTTCTTGAGCTTAAAATCTGCTGATCGTATCAGCGGGGACTTGTCCACGGCAAGTGCCATTAGTCACAACACACACAGATTATCCTTTTCTTTTTTTTTATTTTATTCGTTCACTGAAGAAACCGTATCGAAGTGTTTATTTTGTTGAGCCAAATTGAAATAAATGCAATCCATTGCACAACAGATTATAATTCAACATTATTTTTGAAAAGATGCAGCATTATAATTTATTGTTCAATGCTTTACAAAATCAGCCATATGTATTTCTTAATTTCATAACTGTGTTGTCTTCTTTAATACACGTGGATGGACGTAATTTAATTGAGAAATTTTAACTGAGTAATTTATTGAATGCCAATTTCAAATTATCCATTCAGAAACCGATAGGCGATATTATATCCTACATTTACAGCTATAGCTCTTGGTATTTCAATTTCCCATCTGAAGGAACTATAGTTCTAAGTCTTTCAGCATTTTTTCTTTAATCAATTAATGATGGGAATAAATACATCACTGAAATGGTGAAATGATGCCTGCGGTGTCATGAAACTAGCTCCGCTGCGTCAGTGTTATGAAGTTTCATCGAGAACACTAGGAAAATGATTTGGAGGGGAAAAAAGATGATTATGGCACATCACTATGACTCGATTGAACATACTCTCAAACACATGGCAAAAATTGGCTTACCGATGGAATATTCTTGCGCAATAAAGAACAATGGCATCTAACATTTGTGAAAAAGGTAAATTTATATGCAATTAAACTGTCTTATGAAAGAATATTTTGCAATCTTAAAATTATCTTCATTTTAAGCTGTGTGATTGTATATATCAAACATTTCCTATTATATTATGATATTTGTGACATATTATTCTAGCATATATTAACACTTTGACTGCCGTGCCGAATTTCTTAGAATGTAATTTATATGAGCCCGCCAATCACCGGTGACACCTTAGGTGGTCAAGATGATAATATCTTGATCTTTCTACAGTTTCGACTGAAGCACCAATAGCAAAGGTACTGTGGTGATTGCTATATAAGCCAATTGATATCCTTCAAGCTGAAGGGTCCCTTTTGCTTGATCGGTATGATACTCGCTACTAACCATAAGATTGGGAGTTCGGGCCTAGCGCAATCCGCTATTCATCCTAAAATGGTAACCCGGCGTTCGACCTTCGATAAACGCAACCTTCGCACGTAGCTTCGTTCAACTGTCGGGGCGCCCTCTATCGGCGACTCAATGACCTAGATGCGCATTAAATACGACAGTTAACATCACCACCAACACTTCACATAAGTATCGTTCACAAACTCACTGGGGAGATACTCTGTGGTGATTTCTATATAAGCCAATTAATATCCTTCAAGCTGAAGGGTCCCTTTTTTCTGATCGGTACGATACTCGGCTTCTAACTATAAGATTGGGAGTTCGGGCCTAGCGCTATCCGCTAAACCCAGAGTACCATGAATTCCCTATATACAGTATTACAAAATATAAAGATTTAGGTGGTGAATTATTAAAAGTAAGTTATAATTGGGTTTTCACTTGATTGTACTTCGTTCATGTCCTGAAAACCACTCTCTGCTTTTCTTTTCATCATTAAGTATTATCTCGCTTTGTGAAACGTTGAAGTGCTATTTTTTCATTAGAGCATTTGCCGACTTCCGTAGATATTTTCTTCTAAGCAGTTTTCTTTATTGTTTTCCGAATGAGAATTCGCTGATTGCTTATTGTAACTGCGCCTACTAAATCGCACCATCTATATGAAAAAAAAGTGTAAAAACAGTGTGAGCTGAGCGTCGAGCAGACGGGAAAAGATGCATGTAACATCGGTCTCGTCAAATAAATGAGTGTGATTAAAAGTGAATTATTAAAGTCCACTAAATGAGCATTTATTTAATGAGTTTGAGTTCTTTCATGAGCATCGTGACACTTGCGTAATTACATTTTAATAGAAGATACAGCAAAAATTTATGTCAACAATCGCACATATCTCTGAAATTCAATAAGCAGCTATATTTGCTCTTCTGGCCGGGATAGCATGGTTAGTAGAGCGTTGGACTCGTATACTTTAGGTTGCGAGTTCGAACCTCACCGGCCGAATATTCCCCGAGTGTGTGGTGACTGACACTAGTTTAATCTGTCGTGGTCACGAAGTCCTCCATGTCGAGAGTAATACTACTGGGGGTACTAGATCAGAGGTGATCGTTCTCTGTTACAGATCTAAACTCCCATCTATAGATGAATGAAGGAAAATGCATGATTGAAGTCCGCTCCATAAAAGGGTTGTGACGTGTGTGTGTGTGTGTGTGTGTGTGTGGCTAAGTTGTATTCTTGGCCTTAGTTGGCGCTACTGAAAAACGAGAGACGCTCGCTCGTTTGAAATCACTGACAGTCAGTGGGCTTGAAAAAGTGCCATTAACAACAACAACTATTTGCTCTTCGAATTCCAAACGGGACATTTAGTACCTCCTGATTAACAGTTCATCAAATGAAGATAAAAGAATAACCAAAGTTATGTTTTCGCAATGCCCTGCAGTAAAAAGATACAAAATAAAATTCTTCTTTAGTATATCCCTCACACACGCTCGTTCACTAGAAGGTTAAATAAACTAATGTAAGAGCATCGAAATTGATATTTTTCTCCTCTTCTCTGAGCAAGATATAAGAATTTACACAAACACAGGATGTCATAACACTGCGAAATATGAACTGGAAACAAATATTGTTATAGAGAGTGTAGATATGATAAAAAGGCATTTTTGAATGATAACACACAAACATGATGAATTGAGATGTAGGTTGCACGACTTTAGTCGTGTCGGAGGACTGATAAGATGGAATTTTAAATGATGACTGATAGGTATTTTCTGCTTTTTCCATTTCTATCAAATATGTATTGATTAATTTCTTAATGTTTAGGTGTGTAGTTATAAAATGAATCATTCTTTTTGCTCATCTAATTTATACCCACAGAGATTAATTTTAAAGATTTTTACACTTAATTTTTAAATATAGTAGATTTATTTGTCAAACAAAAAATAAAATAAAATAAAACACTCTATTCTATATTATCATATAACAGCAGTTTGTTTCGCATCCTCAGGTACTGTAGATGAGGATAATATGACCACAGAAATTCGACGCGATTTTAAAATTCGATAGAAATGAATTTATTGAAGAAAGAAAAATCGTCTGCATTGTCCGTATTGCCTTCTGAAAAAGATATACTACGAAATTTTAAATTTAAAAATGAAAGCCAACATTTTCTTTTAAATTTAGAGTATAAATAGAATTATATATAATTCTTTTCTTCCTACTTTACTTTAGTCATGATATTTTTAATTCGAAATAAGAGTAGCCGTATTACCTTCAAGTACGAGACATTCATTAATTAAAATACAAGAAAGTAAAATGAAATAAAAATCATATGTCAGCAGAGGGATCCCATTCGAGATCCACAGTTTCTGTTTTGGGCGTCACTTTGGCATACGAAAATTGTTTCTTGGCGCGAACATACAGGCCAAGGCGCGTCCTGGAACACACTATAGATGAAGCAGTTATGACGACCAGTCCTAACACAACCATCGCGGAAATGCTGAGGATGAAAGCTGTCAGGGCCCACCGGCTCTGGCATTTCAACTCTGTGACGTCAACAGTGCTGAGGGGTCGACCTCGTAAATGTAGTGGGCTGTCACACCTGAATAGAAAGGTAAAAAAGAAGGTTATTAATTGGTTATCCGTGGCTCATCCTTAATTATTTAAATGTATAGGTCATGAAAAGTCCTTAAAAAGTGCTTACATTTGAAAACCACTTTTAAGCACCTTAAATGTGCTTAATTTTAAGGGAGAGGAAGATACTTAAAAGTGCTTAATTTTCCCGAGAATCGCAAAGAATATCTTTTTGTATCTGCAGACGATGAATACGATAGATTGAAAATAGTCACAAATTTTTGTTTACTGTATCTATCAAAAAAGAAAAAGATGGTGTTTCAACCATATTAAGAAAATACTTAATGAACATTTTTTTCTCTTCTTTTTTTAATGGACACTGGCGTATATTGAAATGGTTAATTCGAAAAAGCGAAATACGAAATACAGTCACTACAAGCCAAACCCGGACATCAAAGAAAAAAAAAACTTGCTGTCAAAAATATTTTACCTAAAATGAATCAGAAAAAAAGATTAAAATGAAATCTTCTATGCATATTTCAATGTATCATGTCAGAACATCATTTCTTCAACGGCCAAGCACCACGTGCTCGTGCAATTTAAATTATATTTTTATTCATTTCAATTGCTTTATTGAATGAGTGACTAGTATTGCCAACGACCCAAAAAATTTTTTTTGTCTCGCGTTTATTGTTTAAAAAAATATCACATTTCCTATTTATTTCATTTCATATATAATCACGTGCCCTAAATGACATTTTTCTAGTTTTTATTTGCTGTAGTAGTTAATTTTTTAAAAATCAGACCTTTTGTAAAGGTGATGGCAACGCATTATTAAAAGCTGATTTTTTGAAAGGCTCGTGCAGATAATAAAATTTCTATTTTTCGCTTACGAATTCTTGTTGACGCTCATTCCCAAAATAATACCGTCTTCTGACATAACAAAAATAAATGATACGCATATATTCTTAACCAGCGCTTCTCAGAAACTGGATGGTTAATGTATGTTATAATAAAAATTTTCTACTACGATAAGGTTGTCTGTATATTTCTTTCAAACGATCAGTGCCCAGTTTTTTTTATTTATTTTTTTATTTTTTTGTAAGCAATCTACTTTTACATATTGAATCTAAATCTGACTTTTACCTCAGAAGTTGCATAAGTGCATCAAGTCAGCCTGAATCAATTCTATTTTAAACATATGTCCATTTCAACATGCGTATGTCCTCCAATAAAAGAGCACTTTTGCCGTTTATGCATCTCTAGTCACAATATGTAAGCACGAGAAAAAAAATTCGGAAAAAAATTTGTAGTTATTTGCTTTGGATGCTCATAAGGAATCAAGTCTTTGCACCTCCATTCTCCCAACCTTGAATGATTTTCGAGGATGCAGCTGTCATCTGGATTTTCTGTCAGTTCTACAAGCCCTTCAATCATTTCACAATTGTAGTAGGGAAATATGGGCGATAAAAGAAAAGATAAAAAGAGTAAAACTTAACAAGTGGATAGAGTTGTTGGTTTAAGGCCCATATTGGGATAGATGGTAATGAAAAGGCGGATCAATATGCAAAGATGGCGGCACAGAAAGAGAGTGGGGATATAATTGTCCCCAAATCAAATGGTGTCTTAAAATGGAAATTGAGAGAAGAAATTAAGCTACAGTGGTTTGACAGATGGTATATGCCCAAAAAAGGAAGAGTAACTTACGATTTTATTCCTAATCCAGAAATAAAAATAAGAAGATACCATCCACTGGTAATCCAAATTATATCAGGACATGGGAGATTCCATGATTTGGAAGAATGCAGGAATATGAATGCATTTGTGGAGGAATCGGTACTGTTTACCACTATTTAAAGGAATGCACAGAGATCTCCGATCATAGAAAACATCTGAAAGTTGAAAATAATGACTTGAGTTCAGTACTGATGGCACCAGGTAATCTTAGGACTCTGTAGGACATGATACCTAAAATTGTCAGTCTTTTGTCAACTGTTTGGAAGTCAGTATTTGACCATTTTGGGGCCAATTATCTCGAAGAGAGTATCAGTTTGACAGATTCGATCAATGAAAGGATGGGCATTGCTACAGTCCACAGTCGGCACATCCAATCCTGTCGATACTGCTATGTTCAGTGGTGGCGGGGTGGTCGGCTGTACACACTCACAGCTGTCATCTCCATCACGTAGATTACTCTTCGAAAGATGTGGCTGATCGGGATTATGAGTCCCGATGTTGTTAATTTGCCTCATAATCAGTCGTAAACATGTCTGTGGCAACTGAGAATAGCTTGTAAATTGAAAATGGGTGAAGCTATACTTTATGTGAACGTAAATGTGTGAATGCGCTAATAATCTTATCAGCATTTGCTTAAGGTGTATGGTGAAAATGCAATATTACTTCAAGCTACCGGAGAATTCGTCAGCATGTTTGAGAATGGACATTGGTGGCACTGACAGCGGAGAAACTACGACAAACTCTGAAATTGCTGCTAGCGTAAATGAAGTCAAACAGGATTTATTCGCAGAAGGCATTGGAAAATGTGAACCATATCTCTACAAATTTTTAAGAAATTGAGATAATTCCGTCGAAAAGAGGATTTTGCTTGGAACTTTAGGATAAAAAGTTATTGTAAAATTCCTATTCTATTTTGTTTTCTTAAATAATGCAACTATATTTTTGATTATTCCCATGATACTTTAGAGCAGATTATATTCACATACTTTCGACTCAAAATGAAACTACCTAATTCTGTATCTAAATTTATAGGAGATTCGATTATGTGCATTTGTGCTTACGATCTAATGACTAATTAAGACATCTTACACTATATTCATTTGCGTTTCTATTCTCAGCTGCTTCATCCATAGAATCATGCAGTCACATTGCCAAGGATTTTCTGCTAAATCGACGAAACTCAAAGATGACCAAGATTCCATCTTAAGAGGGGACTGCAAAGTTCTGAAAAAAAAAAGTATTTTCATGAGCAAAAGTAATTTATTTGAATATTGACAATCTTTTAATATTGTGAACTTAACTTTTTACTAACAATTTAAACAAGTAAATGTTGATTATTTTTGTCCTCGACTTATAAACTCCTTGTGTTCCAATATACCACAAGGCTTACAAATGTAAGTAATTTCACGATTAACAGTAAAATAAATTTCAAATATAAAAACATAGGTGCAAATGCAAAGCAAAATGAAAGGGAAAGCAAATACACAAAATTGCTCACATACTAACAGAAACACACAGTAGATGATATAATACAGTTGAAGAAGCATGATAAAATAAAATATTCAAAATATAAATACAAAAGAAAATATACAAATATATGTTGGAAAACACACTGTAATAAAGTTTAAATAACACGGGGGGATACTATTAATATATGTACAAAAGGAAATGAAAGATGATTTATTCTGCAAAAAAGTAGATAAATAAGGAGGCCAACCTATATTGTTCGTTAGAAGGCACTTCCTGAGTTTACATCTTTCGTGAATAAATTTAGTGCTTTCAAATATCCAATGTTTGATACTCTGGACTGCACCACTGTAGCACAAACACCTATCAGTCTGTGACAAATTGAAGTGTTTTAAATATGCTTTAAAGTTTCCACGCCCAGTTAGAAACGGGATAAGCTTAAAATTTGACATAGAGTAGTTAGCTTTTAAGAGACTCTATATGGAAGAAATAAATTGCTTAGTGAGCTGCGCATTTGTAGATGCTTGATATAAAATATTCTATTCAGATATAGCCTTATCTTTAAAGACTTTCTTTAAATAATATTTTGGAATGCCCATAGGAATGAAATTAATCAGTTTTGTCGCTTCTTTGACAAATCAATCGACGCGATCTTTGCCATAGATTCTCGTATGGCCTCTGACAAAACAAAGGGAAACTTTTATTTGATTTCGGGAATCGATGTTGTTTAAGGCAAGTAAAGATGAGAGGGAGTTCTTTCAGAAGGATGAGGGAGTTCAGAAATTTGAAGGGAATCATCTAGAAAGGGCCAGGTTCTTCGCTGCGTTCTTGAATTCATTACTATGGATTTTAAAGTGAAGCTTGATTTGTTCAGAGTTTCTGTGACATTTTAAATTTCTTTTACAACTTCGCCAATTCGAAGCTATAAGAACCACAATAAAAATTTGATTTATTTGAATGCTCGTATTTTTAAAAAATCTTGTTATTCCAAGATGTACATAGAGTAAAAAAATGACTTTTTAGAAAAATTTAAAGTACTTGTAAAAACCTTTTAAATCTTTAACTGTTTTAATAGCTAAATAGCGAATAATTTCAATAAATAAAGTAATATTAGTTGCAATAATTTTAATTAAATTTTTAAGGATAATAAGTTAAATAAAGGAATAATTGCAAAAATAAACCATATACGATTCTTTGCATAGATCAGAACAAACAACATAATTAACATTTAATGTTTTGCCTATTTTTTAATACGATATTTTTTTAATTCAATTGAATATCTTACCAAAAAAAATACAATAGTCTCGAGAGTAATCAATTTTTTACTTTATTTTGTTTTTCTTTCTAAATAATTAAAATAAATTTAAATTAAAGACGATATTTTAGTTGACAATTCAAGAGCTAGAAAAAAATTTTATGCCACCTGATCTAAAGCTCGTTAAATACTTTGAGTTATATGTATATATATAAGAACAAAGATAAAACAATTTTATGACTAAACCAAATTATAAAAAATACGTTACGAATTGTAATTTTTAATTATTATATTAAAAAAGATACACAAATGTGTTTAGAGAGCGCCTATGCTGCTATTCCTAAAAACACAATGGATGAACCAAAACAGAAGTTAAAAAATGAGAATAAAACTATAATGAAAGTAGGAATAAACCAAAAGTAAAACCAATAAGAAAAGAAATCCGTCCTGATGACTTTCTCAAGGGTCACCATCAGGCAGGAATTCCAAAAAAGGTAGAATTTTTTTCTGTAAAGGGTTTTGACTTTTGTCTTACAAGAAAAACAAAACCCACCTTTAATTGGAATCCCTGCCTGATGGTGCCCCTTCAGAAAATCATTTACCCTTGGAAAAGTCAGATCAGGCCGGATTTCTTTTCTTATTGGCTTTACTTTTGGTTTATTTCTACTTTCAATATAGTTTTATTCGCACTTTTTTAACTTCTGTTTTGGTTCATTATCTATCTATCTATCTATCTATATATTTATTATATATATATATATATATATATATATATATATATATATATATATATAGTGAAGTGACAAAAGTTATGGGATAGCAATATGCAAATATACAGATGGCAGTAGTATCGCAGCGAAAAAGTATAAATGCGCAGTTCGTTTTCCAGAGCTTTAATATTTGTTCAAATTATTCATGTGAACGGGTTTTTCGTGATTTATGGCGGCACGACGAGAATTAACAGACTTTGAACGTGGAATGTTGGTTGGAGCTAGACGCATGGGTCATTCCATTGCGGATATCGTTAGTGAATTCAACATTCCGAGATCCACAGCATCAAGAGTGTGCCGAGAGTATGAAATTTCAGGCATCACATCCCATCATGGACTGCGCAGTGGACGACCACCTGCACTTAACGACCGAGACCGCCGACGTCTGTGTAGAATGGCCAATGTTAATAGACACGCAACACTTCGTCAAATAACTGCAGGAATCAATGTGGGACGTACGCGGGACGTGTCCGATAGGACTGTGCGGCGAAATTTGTCTTCCTTGGGCTATCACAGCAGAGGACCGACTCGAGTGCCTTTACTGACAGCAAGACATCGCCTGCAGCGACTCTCCTGGGCTCGTGAGCATATCGACTGGTCCCTAGACCAGTGGAAAACCGTGTTGTGGTCAGATAAGTCACGATTTCAGTTGTTACGAGCTGATGGTAGAGTTCGAATGTGGCGCTGACCCCACGAAGCCATGAATGGACCCAAATTGTCAGCAAGGCACTGTTCAAGCTGGTGGTGGCTGCATAATGATGTGGGCTGTTTTTACATGGCATGGACTCGGTCCTCTGGTGCAACTGAACCGATCATTGACTGGAAATGTTTATATTCAGTTGCTTGCAGATCACTTGCAGCCATTCATGGACTTCACGTATCCACACAACGATGGGATTTTTATGGATGACAATGCGCCATGTCACCGGGCCAGAACTGTTCGCGATTGGTTTAAAGAGCATTCCGGACAATTCCAGCGCATGATCTGGCCACCTAGATCGCCCGATATGAATCCCATCGAGCATTTATGGGACATCATCGAAAGGTCCGTTCGTGCCCAAACTCCTGCACTATCCACACTTTCACAATTATGGACGTCTATACAGACAGCATGGCTCAATATTCCTTCAGAGGACTTCCAACGACTTGTGGACTCCGTGACACGTCGTGTTGTTGCACTTCGCCGGGCAAAAGGAGGACCGACACGATATTAACAGTCATCCCATGACTTTTGTCACTTTAGTATATATATATAGAGAGAGAGATTTCAAATCGACTATTCAAAAACAGGGCTGATGATCCAGACGAACTCTCCGTAGTTTGTTTATTGTCAGTTTTGTTGGTTTTATATAACAATAATTCAATTGATATTAGAACTATCGCTAAGATAGCAAGTAATCCATGAGCAAATTGAGCCTTAAATTCACCTTAATGCATTCTGTCGCAGGTATAGCTTATCATGAGGCGTAGTTTTCACTCTGGAGATCGAGGAGTTTTCACTTCCGAATGCATCCTCATCCACGTACATCAGGTTAGGGTTGTAGCTGCAGGAGAAAGTTTTGAGAGACGGCATACCAATCAAAGCATCTTTCTCGATCCGAGTGAGACGAGGCAGGTTGTTCAGGTAGAGCAGGGACACTTTTATCAGGTAGCGGAAATTTCCTCGGTCTGAAAAAAAATCAAAAGGAAGTTAGTTGTAACAATCACTACACTTTATTGTTTAAGTAATTTTAATGCAATATATATGAAAATATTGTCGTTCAGTTAAATATGTTTGGTAAAAAATATTCAGCATTGAAATTAAGAAGATTATTTCTTGATAAGAGAGCAGTTTTGCATTAAAAAAATTAAAGTACTTGGGAATTTAAGAGTGAACAGCTTTTATAGTATAACGGTATTGAGGGTTGTTGCAATTCTGTTTAGTGCATGCTTAAACCATTCGTCCAAAGTGATGGTAAAGAAATGCTGCATTAATTGCTCGTTAAATCCTTAATCAACGTATTGCATCGCTAAGAAGACACGATGAGTAGTCATCAGATAAATGTGGATTCTCTCTTCTCCTGATGGTATGGAAATTGTATAATGGGGAATTATCTCTATTTCAGTGTCAGAACATATTTACGAAGTAATGGG
This sequence comes from Argiope argentata, assembly GCA_026289955.1. Taxonomy (NCBI): domain Eukaryota; kingdom Metazoa; phylum Arthropoda; class Arachnida; order Araneae; family Araneidae; genus Argiope; species Argiope argentata. Next base: position 2,004,304 of record JAOUZG010032472.1, on the reverse strand, counting down.
CTGGGCCATAGCTAGAGTGATGGCCCTTAGGACCATCCTTCTCCCCCCGTCCAATATCTATCCAACAGAATCCCTTTTCACTAAATTCTGGATGTTTAAACAAGGAAGAAAAAGAAGATTTTTTTTCTACCATTGGTCAAAGCAATATGAAATGCCTAATTAATACACAGGGTGTCCAAAAAGTTCCCGTACTGATGATTTGTGAATTTATTTTTCAAAAACAACAGGTTTAAAAAGAATTATTTTTATGCCAATGATAAAAAGCACTTTTAACATAACTAAGGAAAAAATACTGAACTTACATTTATGATGAATGTTCAAAATGTCCATTCCTTTCTTGGAGACAAAGCTGAACTCGTTTGCGCATGTTTTTGGAAACGCGTTTCAACATGCTGGGAATGATTTCTTGTATCCTTTGGGTAATTGCGTTTTTCAAATCATCTGCTTTTTGAGGATCACCTTCATAAATTTGGTCCTTTAAATATCCTCACAGAAAAAAGTCCGGGATGGTCAGATCAGGGGATCGAGGTGGCCAAAGATTTTTTGAGACAAGTCGATCGCCGAAAAAAAGCTTCAAGCATGTCCATGGTTTCATTACTCGTATGTCAAAATTTAATATACTTGAAAAAAAATCATGGAAAATGATTTTTTAAATTTGGAGTACGGGAACTTTTTGGACACCCGGTATAAAAGGAGTATATGGGCGTAAATTAACCTCTGAAAGATTCTGAGAAAATTAGCTCATATTTGATTTCATCTCAGTTTTCGTCGGCTGCTATTCCATAGTGATTGTTGAACAAAATCAGAGATGTCTGCGCAGGGTAGAAGTGTAATAATTTGTTCTTATTTCTATTAGTGAAAACGACATATAAAATTTAGGTATTAAGACAATTTTTTGGCTGGGTTGGTAGGTTATTGCCTTCTTAGAAAACTGTTTAAGGAAATTAGCCGCCATCTGAATTTGTCTTCAGGAAGAAAAAAAGAGGGAAACGACTAATACGAGCTTGGTAGACAATATTATTTTCATAAAATGCACATCCATTCACCAGTTACATGCATTGAAGCTACTTTCCGATGTAAAGTGAGCACATCATCATCAGCATCACTTTCATGCACTTGATCACATTTGTTACTGTCCTTTTCGTCGCTATTTTTTTGATGCAATCGTATTTGTATAAACATATGGATGGATCTTCAAAAATTTTCAATTTCTTAACTTTTATTGTAAGATGTGTAGTTTGTACAGAAATTTCTTCGCCAGTTCAAGTTGGAATTGCAGCTTCTGAAGTCGAAGCAGTTTTATTCCCAGAATTACTCCGGATACAAGAAAATATATCTACTCGTAACTTTTTGACATTTAACTTTATTTTTTCCACTAATTTCCTTTTTAAAAACCGACTCTTGACAATCCAAAGAATAATTCCTTGGCAAGGACATGATTATATCTAACAATATCAAACATTTATAGTATGAATTTTCAGTGTTATATATGCAATTTAGCCTAGTAGGTGAAGTAAATGACAGTTGTTTACGTTTATAATATATTGCACACTTCTCTAAGCTTCGTATATTTCAAAACCCATCGATTATTCCAGTTAAATTTCTTCCTCTCTTTTTTCCATCCCGCTATTTATTATTTTAGTTTTAATCATGGTAGGGGACCCTCAAACGTGCGTAGTCTCTCCCCCCCCCAGATGGCAAGCCCTACGTGTGTGAGCTAGAAGTCAGATTTCTGCTCTCGAATACACAAGGGTCCCTATCCTCAGAAGCTACTACACCCCTCCTTTCGTTGTAAAGCGGAACACGAGAACAACAACAACAATTGTAGTTATTTAATTAAAAGTAACTAAATTTATATAATAAATAATAATATAAAAAACAATTTTAAAAAATAGTTTTTTTTATATTACTTGATTAAATAATGTCGGCTTACATCAAAGGTAGAAGATAGAACCCATAACCTTCGCCTAGGTTTCGGATTCCCCAGATATATCATTATTCCCCAAATTTACACAGGCTTACCCAAGCTTGTAAAATCATTGCCGCTGAGATCCAAACTCTCCAGTAGGATTGTTCGAGACAGAGCTTCTTCTGGTACGGTTTCAAAAGCGTTGCTGGACAGTGATAGCCATATAAGGTACGGAGTGGGCTTGAAGATTTCGCCGGGCAGTCTCACCAGTCCCGTGTCCTGAAGATCCAGTCTCTCCAACATCGGCAGAAACCTGATCTCGAAAAAAAAATCACCTTGACTGAGTTTTATATATATAAAAAATATATTGGAACGTTCTTAAGATCATAAAAATTGCTTATGTTGAAGATTCAAGACCGATTTTTCCTAGGTGTAGATCAGAAATTCTTATAACATTATAACATCTCATTAAATTCACTCCCTTTAATTTCAAACCATATAGGAAGCTTAGAGGCAGCATAAGTAATAATTATTTGTAGTTATGCTTATATCTTTATCTCATCTTATAAAATAAGCACTTTATAGGCTAGGTCGTTTGACTTAGAACAATCGAATTAGCACATATACAATTTGGACGATGGGAATGTAAGCTTTGGAACAATTTGTAAACAATTTTTTAATTAATTAAATATAAAGTGGTACACTTTGGAACAATTTGTGTATATTTTTAAAATTAATTAAATATAAATTGGTACGCTTTGGAACAATTTGTATAAATTTTAATTAATTTAAACATAAAGTGGTACACTTTTGGACAATTTGTGTGTATTTTAATTAATTTAAACATAAAATGGTACACTTTGGAACAATTTGTGTATATTTTAATTAAATTAAATATAAAGTGGTACAATTTGGAACAATTTGTGTATATTTTATTAATTAAATGTAAAGTGGTATTTTGGTTTCGAAATTATTATTACATATCTGAAAATTAATATGTATATATCGTTTAGGTGATGCTAATTCATTTGTTAAAGATTAAATATGTACAGCAAATTATAATTTTTTTGAATTTTTTTTATTTTATTTTTAAAGATATTTTAGCCTTATTTTACAAAGCACACTTCATTATTTAAGTGAAATTCAAACCGCTGTCGTCTTTTCTTCTTCCATTATTGAAGATGAAGAAGACACAAATATCATTATAGATTAAATTGAGTTTTTGAAAACATCTACCTACATTCACATAAACACTTCAATAAACGTAACACCTCAATAGATAGAGCATAGTCAGCCTTTTTTTGAGAGTTATATTTTAAAAAAGCATTTATGTACATAGGTATCAATAGTCTGATTCTGACGAGTCGATGTGTATTATGTAAGAAGTGAGTGATAATAGAATTGATATATTTTGACATGGAAGGAGATAAATTTGCAGATTTGGCTACGTTTCGCTCCTTCATTGCATCAAACTCGCTAAAACTTTCTACAATATCAATAATTAGCATAATTTGGCGACCAATGGATTCACTAGGAATAATGGTTATGTTTGCACAAATTTAATTTTCGTGTGCATAACTTGTTATTCATTGTTCTATTAGCGAACGAGAAATGTCTCTAATGACGTTGAATCCCATTACATTAAAGTGACACTTGAGATTTATGTGTCTGGGTAGTTTATTTCCAATATTACGCTTTCTTTTCCTAAAATGTAAATTCTTTTTCTGATTCTTCATTTAAATCCTTCGGATAATTAAAAGTTTTTTTTCTTTGCTTTGCTTTCAACAATAGGAGAAAATATTGCAATTAAATATTTGATAAAAACGAGCTTAAAAAAGGTTTAAATTTCAATGCAATAATCAAATTTATTACTGAAAATCATACAAAAAATATTTTCAAATATTCAAAATTTAGAAATTTTTTAAAAAAATGCTTATTAATAAAACTAGTATCATTAAAATAAAAATTTCTTTTTCCTTTTTAAAAATGGTATTTTTGGTAAATTTGTGCTATTATATTTTCGGAAGTTATAAAAGGAAAACCTTAAAATTTCGTTCAATCTTTTGATAAACTAAAATTTCAGTTAACGTTTCAAAACAAAAAAATCTTTTAAAAATGCACATTCGCATCTTCAACAGTGTTTAGTAAACTTTAATGATGCTTCAAATATTATCAGCCAAACATTAACAAGCGAATATTATATAATGAATGAGGCATTATACTCAATAGATGACGCGAATTGTAATACACTTTATGGAAAGCACTTATGAATAGAAAAGGACAGAATAATTGCCATAATAATGAAGACTCTTGAAATCGGTAAGCTCGGCAATGTCTGTAAAAAATAACGACGTCAGGTTTAAAACTCTAATTTTTCCGAACATTATCAAATCTTTTTACTTTTAAAGAAAATAATTCCAAAGGGAAAATGTGAGTTATTTAGATTCCAATCTTTTTTACACTTAATCGTATTTCTGTTACATGAAAACCCAACACGCGATATCTAAATATTCCTGCACATGCTTTAGACGTTAGATGGCATTTCTATGCTAATAAACCACACTGGTTGACATTGAGAACTGTGTAAAAATTACGAAGTCCGGCCATAGAATACAAGTGGCCCGATAAATGAAATGTCCATGAATTGCAAAAAAGTTATTACAAATGCATAAGAATTATTGAACTGTTACAGAGAAACAGAAGGCCTGTTCTGCAAGTTTTTTAAATCCAACAACTACACAACTAAATCATAATTACTGATTTTGCATCCGATTGCTATCAAAATATTAACAAAGACGGAAAGAGTTCGATGTGTCCTTTTCATGTCAAAAAATTTGAATCAGCCCTTACTATTCATTGTCAATTCTGTAGTTACATAAAGGGCAAAGTATTTTCAACACCAACTCATAGTTAGGATCCTATACTGTGTAATGTAACAAGCGCTGGCTTTCTGGAACAGAGATAGCGCGTCTTCCTCGTGTTCTGGGAGTCTGGGTTTGGGCATGGTTGCTCTGCTGTGTGCTATCTGTGAGATGTGTGACTGTGCCCACTATAAAAAAAAGGTGCTGTGCAAGCAAATGTGGTAAGTGTGTAACTAAGTCGTACTCTTGGCCCTAGTTGGCGCTACTTCAGAAACAAGAGACGCTCCCTTCGGCTTAAATCTGCTGCTGTATCAGCAGGGGGCTTGTCCATTGGCAAGTGCCTTAAGTAACAACAGCAACAACATGTAAGTGATATGTTGATTATTACATGGTGAGAATTAGAACATGTCTTTGGATTCTTAGAGTTGACAAGGTTTCACAGAATGCAATTTACTGGCTTAAGAAATTTTAATAAAAACTTTATGAACGTCTTTACAATATATGGAAACAATCATATACCGAATGATAGTATTTATTAGAAGAATATTTTGCAATACGAGGGGAAAATTCAAATTTTGGAAACACTATATTTTAAATATGGCCACCACTTATTTTGATAATTCCTTATCTACGATGAAATTAACCGAAATGATATCTTTCTTATACTTACTGGAATAATTCTTCTGGAAGATTAAAAAGAGGATTATACTGAAGCCTGAGTTCTTGTAGCTCTGGCGTCGCTCGAAATGCTGTGAAATTCAGATGCTGAATTAGATTGTGTCCTATTTCAAGTACTCTCAAATTGGAAAGACCGTCCAGAAGTCCTGGCGCAACTTCTGACAGAAAGTTATGGGAGAGCCTCAATTTCACTAAATTTCTGAAGGCCGCAAATGAGAAGTTCTCAATCTTGCTAATGTTGTTGAGAGACAGGTCAAGCTCCTCAATGCTGTCCCCTCTGGCGAAAGTTCTCATCGCCAGTGAGCTGATATGGTTGTTCTGGAAGTTGATGGACGACAGAGGAGCATCAAATTGAAGAAAATCTGGTAGCTTGGACATGCCTCTTCGACTGCAATCAAGGAACTCCAAGTTTTGTTCTAATGGGAAAAAAGAAAGAAATTAAGATTTATAAGATGACTTTTAATGGTGCTATTGTAGTTTAATCTCCTGCTTGGCGCACTTTTCAAAAACCGCCAACTCGCCAATCATGAATCACACACTAGAGAACAGGTCAGCTCTTCTTGTCAAGGAGAAAGATAATCTAGGCTTGCCATAATTAAAAGAACGGGGTTGCCAGCATTGGCGTATTATCGCCAACTTGGTGAAGAATGGAGTTACACTATACATAAAAATTACTGAAGCCTTATGCCCACTTTAAATGTAAGTCCTACTGTGGTTCTAATGGTTCAGCAAGCGGTATAACTTTCAGATTTCTGTGGTCGATGACTGTGCGTTTTGTAAGAAGTTTAGTTCAGTTATATTAACATCCCATTATAAAGCAAGACTAGGGCTATTTTGGGACGTACCTCGTAATTTTGAACCACAGTCAGATGACGAGGATGACACATGAGCTTGCACCCGCTCTCTACACCACACCAGTAGGAGGACATTTGTCCTTGACAAACTTATAGTGCTACAGACCCCTTACACAAGAGGTTCTTCGGTGGAATTGGATCTCGAACAGGGCCTGATTAAGGCAGGGACGTACAGGACAGTTGCCCCGGGCCCTTGCGTAAATGAGGGCCCCCAAATAGAATGGAAATGTTATTTTACGTTTCCCTTTTTAATGAATGTTCTTCATTATTAAAGTAATAAAGCAGAGGGGGCCCAAAAGAAATTTTCACCCTGGGCCCCAATTAGGCTAAGTTGGGCCCTGATTTCGAACCCGAAATCCTACGGTTCACAAGCCAAGACCTTACCACGTCTTGTGTGTCTCCCTGTTTGTGTTGTAAGAAATCAAGTATAAAAATGTTAATGATGTTGTGTTTTTTTAATGAAAGAGAAATGACAAAAACAAGAAGGTTGGGGCATGGATTCTTTCTGCTCTAATCTGTTCTAATACCACCAAAAGATTTGTTATTTAAAATTTCATCTGTGTGTTTCATTTTATGTTTAACTTCTTAATACATTATATATGGAGGTACTTAAATCTAACATAAAAGGAAATTCAACTCTTTTCTTATCAGCTACAAACTATCTTTTATCTTAATCCGTTAAATGCGTTCGACATGTTTACACTCCAATCCGTTTTGGCACTACATATACATAATTTTTTATCTAATGAAAATGAAGCCTTAATCGCTTTATTATAATTCTTTGTAAAATTTTCTATGCAGACATTTGTAATGTTCTCGACGTATATATGCGCTGTCGCCCAACTTTAAAAAGAGGAAATTAAAGAACTTTCAAAAATAAATTCCGCAGTCAATGGCTAACTTTTGGATATATTTGATTTAAATTAGGGTAATCAGCGACATTAGGATTACATCAGCGATTTACATTAGGATAATTAGAGACAAAAAGTCAGAATAGCGATTACAGATCTTAAATGCTTTGAAAACATGGATAATCAAATATCTCCTGTAATGCAGGACGCATGATAATTTATTTAGACAATTTTGCTCGCCATTTTACCCAGAAGTCAGTGGAAACTCGGAGATACATGTACGCTCTTATATTGCTATCACTGTACGCTCGGCGTTTTTACTAATCATTTGGCAGACATATGTTACGAATAAATGTCCGACATAAATCGAATTGTGTACTGAGTTTTTATGCGTGTGTCCTTTTTCATAACTTATCCTGTTTTTTTTAATTGTACCCCCCCCCTTTATTTAGGCAGAGAGAAGAAAGAAAATTAAGAAGTATCTCATCGAGATAAACGACGGATATGTGAAATTGCGTTGGATTCTTTTTAGGGCCAATCGCTGCATCTTTGCTTCTGTGGCGTTGGCAACAGGAGCTAAAATTCTTCAGCTCATCTACTTTCTACTTGTGGCGTTGGCAACAAGGAAGAAAGGGATAAAAGAATATAAATGTCGGATGGAACAATGCAAATGTTATGGTTTCTATTTAATCTTTTTGGAGTTCAAGCATTGGATTTGAATAATCTATGATCGCTTTTAAATGTTGAAGCAGCTATGGTAACGCGCACTTATTTCAACACATTGTACAGGAATATCTCGCAGTTTTTTTAGTGATGAAGCTGTATATTTATTCACCATCGCTAAACATCTGCTTAGAAACTCAAGACCTATTGACCCACAGGAACGTCAGGCTTTTGGAACGAAATGATTTCCATTAGATGACATTACTAATTCGCGTTTGTTCGTTTATTTATCTGTCTGTCTTTCAAAATATTGATCCCATGCAATAATATTTCTCTCTCTGAGGTCAAATTGGAGAGGGGGAAATGTCAAAGTTATTATATTTTCGGAAATATAAGCAAAAACAAGTGTTTACTAATGTAAAGAGAAACATGTGCTCATTTTGATGTAGCTATAATAATTAATACTTTGAATTGTGATGGGATTTTGTTCTATCAAGTATTTTATCCCTCTCCGTTCTATTTGCACAGTCAGGGGAATTAGGAGTACGTTAATTTATGAATAATTGACCTATGAATTTTTACCAATGATAGCAACAAAATGTTAAATTATTTATAACGAAAGGGATAGTTAGAAACTTAAAAGATGCATTGTTTGCTAAATACAAGATTTAAAAAAAAGAAGCCCTGACAAAATATATAATTTGTACAACATTTGTCTCTATATTGATCTATGTTATGATATTTTTATAGGTCTTTGAAGCATTAATTATTACATTTCTTAATATGTAGTTTAAAATATTATTTTTCTTACGTTTTTATATTTTTTATCAATAATTTGGTGTTATTTTAAGTACTATCGATCATAATAAAATCCATTATATAACTATCTATTTTTTAAGCACTAAACAACAAATATTTTAATTGATTTTTTAAATCACGGTTGAAAGTATGATATATCCACAAGTCTATATCCACAATTTCATCTAAGTAGTCAATATCTACAATATCAAAAAGTACTTCGACTCTATGAAAAGCTATCTTTTTGACGAATTATTATTTACATTTTAAAGAATTATAAGAGACCCGTTAAACTTAGTGAGGAAAAAATACTCTGGCTTGTACTAGCTTGATTCCATCGTGTGGATATATTTCCTTCTGCAATATAGCATCCAACCCGAAGGGGTTAAGAATTGAAACTTTTTAACTAATGGTTATTTATTTACCATTTACATTATTATTTGCTGTGTATTCGTTTGGCGATTGATTGTGTTTGTACGAGATTTTATTTTAATATTTTCTTGATTTTAGTTTCTTTATTCCCATAATTTCTCGAAGTTATTATTGATTTCGGAAAGATTTACAGATGATGTTGTATTTATTAAATGGAGTAAAAATTGCACTGCTCCAGTAGATTATGAAACAGAGATGCCCCTAGACATTTCGTTCAGACAAATTGGTTGTTCGCTAAGCTTGGCGGTCTCTTACCTTGTTCCGGGCATTTGCATCCGAGATCGCATAACGGATTTTTCGAAGCCTCCTCTATGAAATGAACAGATGGCACGACAGCAAGGGCGAGGGGAAGAAACTGGAGGATGAAAATACTTCTTGGATCCATCTGAAATGAATGAATAAGAAGGGATTATATATTGTGCGAATTTCTGTTATATATTTTTGCTTAATTTAATTTATTTAGGCCTTTTATTTATTAGTACACTAAAAAAAATAATAACATATGTAGTCATAAAGCACATTTTAAACTATATAAGTATTTAATCAACAGATTTTGTTGAATATATTATATTTTGAAGAATATAATATAATACTGAGTGCTGGATGAGCCTACTGCACATTAATTCAAGTTACAGAATTGGGCTCGCACTTCTTTATGGCAACAAATGTTGAAAACTTTCTTTCACAGAAATAATAAATATTAAATGGATTGAGATTCTTTCTGTTTTAAACACTTAGAGGTAGATATTCATTCAATTCCTACTGTAATCTCACACTCTTCCTACATATATATAACCTGTACAAATTTTCAATCGTTAATAAAATACTTTCTATCCGTCCAATCAAGTTCAAGTAAAAAAATTTTAACTTTTAATGGATGACATTTCATGCTAATACAGTTATGTCAAATATTAATTCATTATTTTTTTTATTCATTAATTAAAAACTAACTTTCCCGGAAAAAATTTTCATTTGCCCACTGCCAAATAACAAATGAATTCAGTTTGTTTTCCCCGAAGCTAGTGAAATTAGGCTTTATATGTTTTCGGCCGATTATTTCAAACGATTTTGTTTATCTTCTTAATGTTTAATGCATTTAAAATTAAAAATTGTTAATCAACCTATTTTTTGGGTTCATTTTGAAGTACTTTCGAATTAAAATAATACAGAATGAAAAAAAAAATGAAAATTTCTAATCTGTATTGCGTTATTCTAACTGGCGTAAAAAATTCACGCATATGCGTTGTATTTATTGGCTTTAAATCCTCAATTGGCTTTGAAAATTCAACGCCAATCGAGTGCGTTCTGATTGTGTTCTGTGTCTATTCTCGTTTATTTTCAACGGAAACGAACTTGATTTTGTTTTGCCCAGATATAATTTTTGATCAATTATTTATATTAATTGTTATTTTTTAATAAAAAAATGACTAAAGCAAAATTTTTCTTTGTGAACCTAAGTAGGAATTGATTAAAAAAATTTTTTTTTTAATATTTCTTCTTGTTTATTATTAAAATTAAAATCCCTTCTCCAATCACCAATCACTAACAAAATTCCTCGGTAATCCTGATTTGTGTATATTTACGCTACCAACATACATAGCGAAGCAATCGTTGTTATTACTTAGCGTCGAATGACAACTTACAATTATAAACATTTCATCATACAAACGTTTCTTGATATTTCGATTAATGTATTTGTTACTGCGTTTGATGCGATGTTTAGCTTAGTTATTTAATGGAACTGCAAAATATTATACTAAGAAGAGGGCTCGTTATGTCAATGAACCTTCATTGAGTCAAAGGGAGAATATATATGCATATATATAATCAAGATGATAGAAACTGGCTTCAAACGGAAGATTTAATAGAGCTGAAAAAGTAGGTTTAACCATCGCTAGATCGATAATTACCATCACTTGATAGTTGAAAATAATGCTAAAGACTAGTATCCAACAAAAAATTATATTTGCATTATCTTAAAACTAAAAAAAAAAAGAGAACATTATTTTAATAATATTAGTTTTCTTTCCGTAAAATTTTTTTCTTTATCACAATTCTTTTTTAAAAATTAATTTAATATACAAATTGTAAAAAATGTGTTTTCATTTTTTGAAGAAATTGATCTTCCTCTATCAAAAGCTCACTTATTAAGTAGAATTAATGTTAATTTTTTTTTTAAAAAAAATTGCTTTTCTTGGTCCTTAACTCCAAAGTAGGATTTTTGCATCTGCTTTTATTGTACAATATACACTCTTTTAATTTGCATGTGCGAAAATTTATAGCAGCTAATTCAATTGATTCCTTTTCGTAAAAAAAAAATAATTCTGCATTAATAATTTTAAAAGGTGGCTATATCCTTCGATTACAGGTTGGGCATCTTGAATATGATTGGTTATTCAAGTCATGTGGTTCACTGACGTATTGTTCCTGTGTTTTCAAAAAAAAATTGAATCGTTTGTAGCTTGCAATTCTTGCATCCATATTAAACATTAACTCACTAAACATTTATATTCGTAAATGGTTAAAACGCGCTAGATTTAAAGGCACACTAAAGTTGCATTTATAAATAACTGAAATATTATATTTATACATTAATAAAATATAAATATGAACACACAACAATAATACATTTTCAATTAATCATATGCATTCAGATTTCTGTTTAAAACTAATTGAAAGGACATTCAAAATCTTTTAAAAAAGAAGATTGAAAATGACATTTGTAACAGGTAAATGACAGTGAAACACACGGCGAGAACAGCAAATCAGGTTCAAGATGCCCAACCTGGAATCGAAGGATATAGCCGCCTGTATAGTTTAATGCTGGGTTTATATTCGACCAGTTATAAGCCGGCAAGTAGGCAGCGCATGCGCAGAAAGGCTAAAAAATGCTGTTCGGTCGATTGCAAGTAATTGTCCCAATCTGACAACTACAAGCAGTAGTATTGTATTCTTTTTTTACTGCGCATGTGCTTGTAAAATTTAGTGGTATTTTTTGGCGAGAAGAAATTGATTGATTATCATAGATTAATTTGACATTTCTTTGTTCTTTGCTCTTACTGATGGAAAATTGTATTCTTTTTTTTTTTTTCATTCGTCTTCTTTTATTTTACCATATTTCTTTGTGTAAATATCCATAATTTTAATACGATACACATTGAAAAAGAAAAAATCAATGACGTCAAAATGGCAATTTGCGGCCAAGCATGGAATGCCTGAATCTTTCTTATCAAGTTGCGGCAAACATAAATCAGTCTCTTTCTACTCATGCACTGTCTACTTACCGGCTTATAACCATAGTAGCATACAAATATTGTACAGCATTGATCGATATTCGTAATATTGTTTAATATTGTGGAACATTGTTTAATACCATATAATATCGCACAATATTATGCTGCAGGATGTACTACCTGGGAACTGGCCGAGAGTAACAGCTTAAAATTTTTATAATCTGATGGATTAAATTAGTCGCTATAGACAGCGAATGTATTTTAATCAACTGTCATGAGATAATTCAGTTATATTATCTCCTAAAACAGTAAATTCAGGAGAAATATATCTTGAAATATATCTTGAATCTAAGCAAAATTATCATTTTGCAAATATACTTTTTCAATACAAGAGATAAATTGCGATAAATATCCCGAAAAAATGTTGCAACCTGTGGAATTAAGTTAAAAATGTAGCCAAAATTATTAAAATTGTATGATATCCCGCGATTTCCCAATCAGAAAATCGTTGCCATCAATGCACCTTGGCATATATTTTGATAATATCAGATATTTACGGTATTATCATTATCATTATCTTGCTTCAGCTTTAATCTAGTGATCTTTTGGGGGAATAGAAAATATTATTTTCTGCATTTTAATGCATTGATAAAGGCCAGGTTCTAAAAACATTTTTAGTTAATTTTTATCAATATTTCTCCCTTCAAATCAATCCGAAATTGTCTAAGTAGGCAGTTACTTAGGAACACTTCAATATTCGAATGTGGAGGAGGCTAGAATTTGCAGGATTGTTTTTAGAATTATTTAATTTTTTGCTTTCATCTCTCTAAAGTTCCCGCATTCAAATTAAAATCTAATATTTAAATTTTATAACATAATTCTTTTGTTATTTTGCCTTGCTTTCAGTTTCACATAAGGTATGGTTCATTATTTTTTAAATAGTTAATCCGCAAACTCACAATTCAATAACTTTTTCACACTTTGTATTAGAAAACATAGATTGCATTACAAATATTTAATTTAATCAATATTTATTTCAATATTTATTTAAAATTTCGATTTATAAGCCAAATTACTAAGCTTGAAAAAATTAAAATAGTATAACCAAAAAATTTCATGTTAAGTGAAAAATATCTAAGCTGGCTAAATCATATTATAAAAAAATCATGAATTTTGACTGTTAAGAAAGTTTGTTCAAGCGTTTAAAAATATTAATCTGAAGAATAAAATAAAAATGAATTATTAGGATTTTGTTTAGTTTAGTTATATTAACGTTCCATTGTATAGCAAAATTAGGATTATTTTAGGATGGACCTCGCAATTTTGGACAGCGGTCAGATGACGAGGATAACACCTTAGATGGCACCCCCCTCTCCGCACCACACCAGCGGGAATGAATTATTAGACGCATAGTTTATTGCCATTTCTAGAACAGTACATTATTAGCCAACATTTGTTGGTCTATTAGTAGGAGTCAACTAATGGACAAAATAATTGGCGTATAATAGATGTCGGGAGGAGATAAATCAGGTTGCCATATATAGCATGAAAATAATAATTAAATTTTTTAACACTTTTTTTTTTTTGATTGTGATAAATTTTATTCTCAAGGCAAGTGGATGATTACTGCCATTTTTTCAAAGTTCAAAAATTATTTAAAATGTGAATTAATTAAAATGTATGCATGAGTTTGGCTTTTTTTAACAACATTAGGGTAAAATTATTTTTACCCTGTCTTAAATTACTTCGATTTCATAATTATTTCATCGATGAGATTCAAAATTACACCATTATTCTGTCTAATTATTTTTATGCTTTTTCCTAAAATGAAGACAAAAAATCTTTCATCAGTTTTATGTTAATTTTCTTTTTTATAGTAATATGATTTTTTTTTAAATTTACAATTGTATAAATTTGCTGTAGAATGATTCAATAAAATTCATATTTTTCAGGCTTAACAAAAAAAAAGTGAAATTTTAAATAAATATATTTCATATTAATAATTTAACATCAAGGAAAACAATATTCTTGGACAAGTTGGACATCAAAAGCGGTTATCTAAATATGAATTAGAGATGATTTTTTATTCTATTTATTTATGTGAAGAAATGATTACGAAACTTAGTTTTATCTGTTAAAGGAGTCTTTAAGAGATAGTATTTAAAGTCCGTTTTTGGAATATGGAAATTGGAATAATAGCTTACAATAGCTTAAATAAACAAGACGCACCTTTTTATTTTCCCACTTCCTGTTTCAATCGCTTTCTACTTGTACTGAAACAGAACTTTTCCTGCACAAGTAGAATCATTACCAAAGCTCAAAATTTTTTGAATGAATCTTTTACATCTTCTGTTCGATAAGCAGGTATTTTTTGCATTTCATGACGATAAAGAACGAATGACCTAGCATAATATTAAATATCTGTAACTTTTTATCAATAAAAATCATTATATTTAGATTTTTTTTCTTTTGCCTCACAAGTAAGAACAATGAAATAGGAGGAAAACTCCTTTTCGGATAAGATTGTGATTTTATTTTTCATTTATAACAAACACACATCTAACTTAATTCCCGAGATCTGTTTATTTGCAAGTTTATGTTCTTCAGTTTCTATGAATAACAAGAATATAAATTAAAGTGTTGAGAAATAAAAAAAAATCTTCAATTGTAATTTTTTAAATATAATAAGAGAACATTTTTATTTTGTGATAAAATCTTGATTGATAAGAGTTGGATTTTTAAACCGTAGTTGGTCACGTGAAATACATTCAAAAATCGAACCATCCGAAATCTTTTGAGAAATATAAATTGGTCTTCGTGGGTTTTTTTTTTTTTTTTTGGAAAGGTTTTTCTAATACTATAATAAGGGATAAAAATAGATTCTAAATTCTGAATCTAAATGAATATGTTTTTAACCTGGAATTTGTTTCCAATATTCAGTGTTATTTAAAATTCCAATTCCTTTAATAAATAATCTTATACGACCCATACTTGTTGTATTTGGAAAATCCGACATTAAAACTCCATTTTCACGACAACGCCGTGTTTTCACATTTCGATCAAAGTTTTTATTTTGTACTGCAGTTTTTCACTAACCAAAACGTAGATTTTTTTATAAACCATAATCGGCAATGACAGAAGCTTCAATGAATTGGACCATTTGAAATGTAGTAAAAAAATGGATAGAACTTTATCTCTTAATCCTGTAGAATAATCCTTAACTCTATATGATAAAGAGGCTGAGGATTTTGATTCAGAATCCAAATATAAGTTTTGAAATCGTAAGACATTTTATATTTTTTCTTTTCCCGTGTTGTCGTTGTAAAAACAATTTATGCTCATATTTGACTAGGTGCAACATAGATTGCTGTTGTGATTTCTTTTTTTTTTTTCTTTTTTTTCTTTCTTTCTTTTATTTATTATTATTATTATTATTTTTGGTTTTTATAATTTCTTTCCTTGGTTCTTTTTTTTCTCCATTACAGTCTCAATGAATTCAAATAGTTTTCATTGAGACTTCACATTTAAATCAAGTGCAACTTCGTAAATTTTCTAAAACCGATCATTTGATTTATAATATTGCCAATAGATATTTATTATCATATCAGAACATGATGTTGTTTTGAGAATGAGGTTTGTGATGTCAAAAAAAATCCGTTGTGAAAAATTGAAATTTTATAACCTGCAAGAACGTCTCAAAAAAAAAACAGCTTTTAATTACATGTTGCCATCGCATTAACAAAAGCTCTGATTCTTAAAAAAATAATAAGTTAATGACTATCGCAAATAAAACCTAGAAAAATGTCATTTTGAGAACGTGGTTATATGAAATGAAATAAATAGGCAAGGGATATTTTTTTAACAATAAATGCGAGACAAAGTTGTTGTTTTTTATCGTTTGCAATACTAAAGTGACTTAATTCAATGAAGCGATTAAAATGAATAAAAATATAATTTAAGTTGCACGAGCTTGGCCATTCCAGAAATTGTGTTCTGACATGATAAATCGAAATATGTATGGCAGATTTCATTTTAATCTTTTATTATTTTATTTAACCAGCATTTTGGCAGTTAATAAATTTTGATTCAAATGCAGTTAAGTCCCACTTAAAATAAGAAAGTAAGAGATTCACCATTTTTTTAATGTGGTAATGTGGCAATATTTATGTCTGATTGATTTTCTTTTATATTATAAAACCCAAAAGAATATCACGTTTTCCCAAAATAAAAACCAGTTGGAGTAATCATCTGAAATTTTCTCTAACTTTCTAATAAAGGTGCTGTCCCTCCCTCCTCCCTCATCAAATATTGAAGTTTGCGTAAGGCTATGAACACCGTAAGAACTCAGATTTTAGTTTTCAGGGTTCCACGCATGAGAGTTTTGTGCTTCGTGGTGTAGTGAGACAAAGCAAATATGCATTTCAGAATGACTTTTACCGATCGATTAAGGCCAATATTTAGTAATAATAGTTGTAATCAGAAAAAAAAAACCAAATTTCCTCTACAGATTAACAACTGTAATCACAAAATAGCATACCAAATTTTACATATTTAAGTCAATGCGATTTTGATTTACAGCTTTTACATGCTAGCTGAAGTATAGAAGTGATAAACGTTCTATCCTTCGGCAGATTTTATTCAAAAAATTTCGAGTGTCTACTTTTGAGTGTCTAAAATTTTGAGTGTATACTTAACTAGTCTACCAAATTTCATTTAGTTAGTTCTTCACATTTTTTAAATACAGTGAAGCTCGCTTATCGATTATAATTCATCCCCGAATCATATTCTTAACGTGAAATATTCGATACAAATACTTTTTTTTTTCACAGAAAATCATTTCGGAAGAAAAAATACTCAAATTTACAATGATGTAATCTATATATAGTATAAAGTGAAGTCTCCTTAGAGCATCCGTAGGCTTGAACCACAGAAATATTTAACGGATATTCTAGATATTTATAGCCTGTATAGAGCATTTATTGGGGAAGATTTTAATACATTAATCCTTCGCAGTCCGAAAAATAATTAGATGCAAAATTATTCACCTAATACAAAGATTTGTTTATTGCTATGAAAATTAAATATATATAAATATTTAAAGTCGAATTTCTTTGAAAAATTAATCCACCTCTCTTAACCATTATATAGGCGATTTTTACAGTTAAATTTGAAAAATAAATAAATAAAACGTCAAAATGATGCACAGTCTTGAATGTCGAAACACACTCGACACCGAGCCGCAAAGGGTTAAAGTCATATCAAAATAAAAAATAATAATAAAAATTAGTTTTATAATTACGATTTTAACTTTGCCCTTATCCGCGCATGCTCGAACACTTCAAACTGCACATGTGCACATAGTAAGAGCTGTGGTAAGCATATGCCATACATTTCTTTGTTTAATTCTAATTTTAAAATTATTAATGACATATCTAACACCCATTTCATTAATTTTAATAAAGCTGATACAATATTGTAATATTAAGTCTTCTATATTTAGCTACTTACAATATCAAAAACATCTTAAGCAGCGCAATAAAAGGTTTTTTTTTTCCATCGATTGCTCTATGTGAATATTTTTGTATCATTATAGATCTTTATGTACATTACAAAATCAGTGACTAATAAGTAACATGCTCTAATCGTATTTTTTTCTTTCAGAGTAATTTAAATTTATGAAACTATGAAATTATTTACTATGAAATTATTTTATTCTTGGATATTAAATTAAAATCAATCCAGTAAATCTTTCACCTCAATGAAATGCAGCCTGGTTATTCCATTGGATAAAGTAGGCCGATCATTATGGTACAAATTTTAGCAATTGTACGGACGAAACTACTAAATTTTGTGAAAAGCGAAATATTTGTCAAATATAAAAAGAGGAAATAATATATTTGTTTTTAAAAACGCAATCTTAAGTAAGATTAATGAATTCGATAATTCATACTTTTATGATAAAAAAAAGTGA
Source organism: Argiope argentata (assembly GCA_026289955.1). Taxonomy (NCBI): domain Eukaryota; kingdom Metazoa; phylum Arthropoda; class Arachnida; order Araneae; family Araneidae; genus Argiope; species Argiope argentata. Next base: position 1,986,054 of record JAOUZG010032472.1, on the reverse strand, counting down.
AGATAAAGAACATGTTTGTGAAGTATGCTTTATATTTGTCCCTAAGTATAACTTCGAATGCGATAATTTAAAAACGAAACGAGTTAATTAGAGGAAACAGATATCTGATTTTAACCCCGAAATTATAGATTTTGATTAGATCTACGATTCTGATCGAAGAATTTAGAATAATTCTTCTGATTTTAATTTTTCAAAGGTAAGAAGTAAAAAATGTAAATTCGACTTTCTTCACTATCTCCTGAATTTTTAAAATAAAACACGGTATATTAATGTTAGTGTAACAGAAAATAGTATATTTGTATATGAGATAATAGTACGTTAGATTATGAAAAAATGATATGCTATTATACGGGAATCTAGTTTGTTAGAATATGAGAAGATAGTATGTTGGTATATGAGGAGATACTATGTTGGTATAGGAGAAGATAGTATCTTAGTAAAGGAGAAAATAGTATAGTAGTGTATGAGAAAATAATATTTTAGTGTATGAGAAAATAAATGTAAGTATATGAGAAAATAGTAAGTTAAAATACAAGAAGATAGTATGTTAGTATATGAGAAAATAAAATGTTAGTAAAAGAAAATTGTATATTAGTACATGAAAAAGAAGATGTTAGTATATAAAAAGATAGTATATTAATATGTGAGAAAACAATTGGAAGACCATCATTCTCTGTTTCTTTTCTGCTCACATAGTCTGTTCGATGTTACCTGCTAGCTCTTACCATACTTTAAATCGAATAATGGCACCAGCTTGATGCGTTCTTCTGATTTATGTTTCTAAGAATTTATACCCAGAATATAGCATTCTTATCGAAAATGTTGTGGTAGTTTTATGGGTATGAAATATTTTTATTACATGTTTAACTTTAATAAACATTCTATTAAAACAAGATATTGTTCTTTATCTTTGCGATGTTGTTCTATATTCTGAATGTTGAAAAATGTCGAAAAGATATTTAACAATGTTGTTAAGCGTTATCTATTCTTTTAGAACCAATTAAATCAATATTTAAGGAAGTTTTCTTTTGATAAAACTTTTTTACCAGTTTTTTGATTGACAAACAAAAAGAGAAGTCTGACCCTCATTTTTTTATACACTTACATAAATTATGATACAGTTCAGAAAATCAGATTCCAAGGCCAGATACTAAGTTTAATATATCTAGCACACTGCGTTTTTTAAGTTATTGTGTTCAGATACAGTTGCGCAGATAACAGTCTGCAGATGATAGATTTGATGTAAAGACAACATACAAAATTTCATTCGATTAGCTTACTCTGATTTAGAGCTATTGTGTTCCTAAATATACAAAAACAATAAATTCTAAATAATTGCCTTTTTTAGATTCGTAGAGGACTAAAAGGTAGTGATCTAGATATCGAATTTTTCGAAGCTTTCTTTATTTTCTATATTTATTGGGGGGAGGGATAATAGTAATAATAAATAAATGTTCAGATTTGTTCAGACACATCGTCACTTTTCCATACCCTCTTTTTTAAAGTTTTCTTAAAAGAAACCTCTGTCAAGATTCTCGTGTAACAAAATTGAAAAAAAATTCCATTCATGATTCATTTTCAGGCGGGAAAGATTATTCGAGATAGATTTTTAAAAAAATTGCAGAAAACAAATAAGAAAAAAATTATTATTATTTAATAAATGAAAAGGAGCTAAATTTGAAATAAATATATTTATAAGCTTTTAATGAAAATCTTTTGGGTCGAGATGGATTACAGATAAATTTTCTGATTACAGATAAGTATATATATTTATATATATTGTTTCAGTAACATCAAAAGGTTTCAAACGGTTTTTGAAACTGTTTGCTTCGAGTTAAAAAAAACTACGAAATTCAAAAACAAAAATAATTCGAAAAATCATTTTACTATAGGCTACTTTACTATAGTGTTTTTATAAACTCTTTCGCAGGTCATATCTCAAAATTTTCTTGAATAATTCAATTACATGCCGTTTAGCTCCTATTAATTGTTAGTTAAAGTTAAAAAAAATCATAATTTAAATAATAAGTCTATTAAATGCCACGAATGAAAAATTCTGTAATAAAATGTTTGAAAATCTACATATAATCCTTAAATAATATTTTATTTGAAACTGTTCACAATATTCATTTATCACAAAATTGCTTGAAAAAAGAATGCAATAAAAAATTGGGAAATCATTCTATGCGTTTCAATCTCACCATTGTAAATTACAATTCATATAGTAATTTGAAAACAGTGTTCCTTTGCACTGTACATGAACTAATTCCAACTACTGGAAAATTTTACTAATACCTCTAGTTTTATATTTTAGCATGTGATTGGCGCAGTTTCATCAGGATTGGATTTTGTATCAAAAGCACAATCAAACAAATTCACGTCTAACTACTTTTAAAAACAACAATTAATTTTGGAAAAATGCATATTAATTATTTACAAAAACAACAATTTTGGGGGGATATTTTCTACTGTCATAAAATTGAAATAACACTTGGTCTTGATGTCGTATTAAAAAAATTGTCCATCCTGTTCGTGATTTTCAACTATAACTGAAAGTATTCGTTCAAAATTCTTATAATCTGTATTCTTGTTGGTTGTACGTTTTAATGTTCTTGCTCATATGTTGACATAATAAAAAAATGGTTGTTTATGGTTGTATATGGGGAATTTTACTAGAATAACATAAAAAGGTTTAGAATTTAAATAAAGCAAATGATAAAGTAAAATACTATTCAAAATCTGAAATAACATAACTGAAAGGATAAAAAATTAAATTAATTAATTAATTAAAATTCGTATGAAAATATAATACAATATCTATATCTATCTTTTTTTACATACATATTGGTTTAAAGCTGTAATTTTATTTGTAATGGATGAAAGATTTAATCATTATAACATTTTAACTTACTTGTTTTGTTCCAAATATAATCCTCAAACTAATAAAATGATCAATAGCTTTTTGATTATATCACTATTCGTTTGTGAATCATCTCAGATGAGCTATGAATAATGATGAATGAAGATAATCACTAATGGCTTATCAGTCCACACAGTACTAATTAAAATTTCCGAACGATATCACTTCCTACAAAATATAAATTTCAAAGAGAATCGTCAAGCACTTCTTCGTTTTCCACCTTTTTTATGAAAATATGAGAAATATATTTGCCACTTCGAGATAATTTTCGTGAGCTTTAGATTTGAGTGGAAAAAAGATAGGTGAGGTTTTCTGTTTGAGAGCATAATAGATAAGATATCGCTAGTTTCAACACTGAGAGTCGCATATCTCTCATACTTTGGTCTGTTTAGATAGCGACAAAAGTAAAGCTTAATATCTGCCATTATTTTCTTCTAGTGTCTGAAATTAAAAGAATAGAATTCAGGAGGTTTTAAAATATCAGTTGGAGACCTGTATAAATTCATGAAATGACAAATCTGTTTGAGCTTTTATTATGACCTGAACAAGGTATGGAAACATGGCACTGTACACAATGTGGACAAGGTATGGAAACAATTCTGAAAATAAACGCCTTTTGTTCGTCGATGGCAAATACTAATAGAGATACAAAGCTTATATTATAAAGATTAATGGAAGATTAATTTTTAAAATAAAGTCATTCAAATTTATATGTTTATCATGACGTTTTACAATGTTAGAAATTACTTTAAAAAATTGCCTACAAAGAGCGAGACATCCTTATGCAAAGTCTAGAGTTAAATCTTTAGGGTGTAGCGGATAGCGTTAGGCCCGAACTCCGTACCTTTTGGTTAGTAGTCCAGTACCAAATCCGTTGG
>JAOUZG010032472.1:1964359-1982246 GCA_026289955.1 Argiope argentata | reverse complement strand
CCGAACTCCGTACCTTTTGGTTAGTAGTCCAGTACCAAATCCGTTGGCCAAAAGTGCACTTCGGTCCGAGGGATGTTGACTGGTATATATGGATAGTATTCACCACAAATCGTTATCGTCGAAATGATGCAATTCAAGACAGTTTTGTGTGCTTGAAAGGGAATTAGCGGTTGTCTCTCTTAGGGTCAAATCTAGTCAAAAACGTTTCAATAAAAGGATTACGAAATTTCATCATTCTAATAAAGTTTGTATGAATAATGATTTAAGAGTATATGGAATTTAGCAAAACAAGAATATTGCTTTAGATTGCTTACATAAATACAATTCAGGTAGAGAATGGCAACTATGAAAGCAAGTTTCATATGCTGAACTCGTGTAAATGAATGCGCTTCATAGTTAGTGGGATTTTCAATATCCCCAAACATTTTCATTGATCTGACTGGCGACTTCAGTATAATCTAGATAACTGGACCTAATGAGCATTGTGTACATTGCCATAGGAATCTCCCTGCTATCACCATTTCGGTGATGGAGACAACTGGAAGAGGAGGGAATTCCCTTTTTATCAGAGATTGATTGTCTTTTCTTCCTCTCCCCCGCCAATTATTTAAATTCCATCAAGTTATTATGCAGAAAATAATCGAAATATACGAATTTTCTTCGAATTTTATAACCTAATTCACAACCATTAATGCAACGGAAAATTGAACCTCTACTGTTCAGCTTGTGGTTTGCTTTACAATGGCAATATGAGCACCTTGAGAACAAAAACCTAGTTTTGAATTTTTAAGATTATTTTTATTTGATCGGCTAAGAAATCAATGCGGTGAAAAGCAACGACTTTAAACCATTCATAGAAAACAAGTCATGCAGGCGAATAATGCATTGGAGTTCAAGGATTGAATTTACTACATCTATTTGAAACAAACTAATGAAATCATTTCCTTACCCACCGTATTTGGAGTACATTCAATTACTGGAAAAAATTCTTTTCAAATTCTTTTCTCAGCCCGCGAATTTTAACATACTTATAAATATCTCTGCATATTTACAAATATTTCGATTTTGTTCGTAATACTTCATAATGGACTTTGTTATTATGAAAAAAAAAGCAAACCGTTTTGATTGGCTGCGTGTACAAAATATTGTGTCCCGTGCCATCAATGAAACGCGTGCTAATGGTTCGCCATCCCTGGCCTAGTATCAGCGATATGACGATTGACATAGGTGATGAGCGGATTCGTCTAATGTCCTTGACAATTGTCTGTAAAATTCAAATATATCAAAGAATTTTTATGGGTGGCACTAAAAATAGCCACAAGAATTTCGGCAAGAGAATCGGAAAGCACAGCGCTTGCATTGACTGTATAACAACGGATATGCAAACATTTTGGCGGGTAGAGTTCAGCTGTGGTTAAAGTTAAAAGAAATTATTATTTAAAATATGGACACCCTTTTCTAGCAGCTATTTTCTTCAGGATACACGAGGAGAAGTTTAAAGAAGTTTCAGGGCAAGGCCAATTGGCCTAGATTCAACGACATAGGTGGTGAATGGATTCGTCAAATTCGCACGAAGACGGCTTGAAAAGTTCAGCAAATAACTTCAGCTGTCTCGAAGATTGAAAGGTACCTTATAGTTTTTAGTGTGCTGGCGCATCTTGAAAGAGCCCACCAAATCACAGTTGCGTCAATGAAAATTTTCTCTGCCGATTTCTTGACTATTGTGAGAGAATGTGACCTCCTGTTTCGCCTCCTTTTGACCTCCTTAGCAGTTGAAGTTTTATTGAATCATCATACCACGTCTGAAGTTATGAAGAACATACTTACAATATAAAGGCGCTTGAACCATTAGCATGTGTAATACATTGTAGAAAATGATGAATTCGAAATTTTACTTGCATTACCTGCTCTTGAAATTATAATAAGAAGAGAAATATCATTATACCTTCATCGGTGTCTGAGAGTAATTTAAAAATCCACGAAGACTGACTGGAAAATGAATGAACAAACATTTTACTTTATTGGCACTTAAAAAAATCCCTTTTTGGAAAGTATAAAACATGGGAATGCAGAGGAAAAACCTGATCAGTAAAGAAATCGTCTCTTTACGATTTTATAACAATGAATATTTAAAAAGCTTTCAAAAAACTCCTCTCAAAAATGACGAATTCTTTTCTATTACGTGTACGATATTTAGTACTTGTTGAAACACTTCTATGAATTTCTAATAAACAGTGTGTTATGGTGCACATAATATATTAAAAATAAGACAAACACTTTTGAGATTAAAATATATCTTTATTGTAGGCTTTTTAAGAAATGAAAAATAAAACATAAAACTGGGTTTTTTTAGAAGATTTGAAAAAATATTTTGAATTAGTTGGAAGATTACAATTTTGAAGAGAGGTTTTTGATTCTTGTAGATTATGGATGGATATTTTCTTTCTTTTTTTCAATGAAATCTAATATCTTTAAATCTTTTCATAATATATTTTAAGTTGTTATTTTTTTTTATTGGTAAGAATAGTTGGAGCAGTGGTTGGCTGAAATGGAAATCTGTATTTATAGAATGATGTTTATTGTTAGTTTGCTATTGTCATTGAAAGAAATATTTGTATTAGTTAATATTTAATTATTTAGGTGAAGAGATATTTTAAAGTAGTTATATCTTCATTTAATATTTGACAAGAATTTCAGTTTCTAATTTTGAAGGTTTTGAAAACGGAGCATTTTAAATTAACTTTTGAGGACATTTAGAAAAACCTTTCAAAATAAAAAAAGAATCTTTACGAAACTAGAATATTTTTGCAGCTATATTGTAAGTTTAACTTGTAGCCAAAAAAATCTATTAGAGTGAAATTTTAATACCTGTTCTTATTGGTTGGTTTTGGATTAAGAGATAGAATATAAAAAGAAAATATTTTAATAGTTCTGCAATTTTTAATGAATTTTATAATATTGAAATAAGAAAAAAAATTATATTATATATGATATTATTTTGAAATTTAAAACAAGATTCAAGGTAAATATATAGTTTGTCAATTTAAAAAACGAATTTCTTTTCTTGTAAAATTTAGATAAATATCCAGGTACATTTTAAATACCTGATTTAAATGATAAATTTAATAATGTAAGGTAAAATGAATTTTATAGAAAATAATTTTGAAAGATTAAAAATGTCAAGGTAATTTAACATACCTTTTTAATATTACATAAATCCAAATAAATATAGTAGCCTTTAGTTAAAATTTACATCAAGATTTAAGGTAAAAATAATACCTTTGATGAGTTAGAAATATATAATTGTCATTTGAGGAATTTAGAAAAATGTTCAGGTAATTTTGGATATCTGTTAAAATTTACTAACGTAATGTAAAATATAACTTTCAGACAATTTCGATATTTTAGGGAGTAGAAGGTATTTCAGAATACCTTTAGATATTTAAATAAATTTAAAATGCCATTGTGATGGTTTTATTGAATTGAAAGGTTGATATAAGGTAAAAATATACCTTTTTTTAGATCACAATTTAGTAATTTTCAGATATTGCAATTTAGAAGAAACTTCAGGTACATTTTAATACCTGTTTTAAAGGTTAAAAAATTATGTTTAGTAAAAAAACGTATATATTATAATTTTAAAACAATATTGAACCGAAATTAATAACTAATCTAAAAAACGGAAAAGTATAAATTTATTTTAAAATTTTTGTTCAATGCTGATATTTAATGTTTAGATCTGTTGGAATTTGGAAAATCGAATAAGAACAGGTATTGAAGAAATCACAAAATATTGCTAAAAGGTTGGGGGTGTTTTTAATTATTTTTGGATTAGAAACTGAAATTCTTGTCGCATTTTAAATTTATGAAAGAAATGTGCTTTTACCAAAGTTCTGTTTTTATGTTTTAAAATTAAATATTTTGATTTTGACTTGAAAAATTGTTTACTTATGCTTAGGACATTTATTTCGAAGAGTGATATTTTTAAGGGCTTTTTTGAATATGCTCCAACCATTCTTTCTCTTTTTTTGTATTGGTTCGTTTGAGCTGGACGATTTAACGGTCAGGGAGGATAAAGTAAAATAAGTGTCTTCATGTATGGTGTCTGCGGCTGCTGATATTTTGTCGGATTTTTCTTCTTCTGAGGTGTGGATATTTGGTTTTGCTTGAATATTTTGAATTTGTTTCTTTTCCATATTTTTATCATCTGTTGGAGTTGATATTTTAGTTGTACTGCTATTTTTTTCTTCGGTTTGAGTTTCAGTTTCTTGTTCTCTTTCAAAATGTAAACTGCTGTCCAGGATTTTATTATTGTTTTCTTTGGTGTCTTTAAGAGTGCTTTCTTGCAAAATTATTTTTTCGGAATTTTCAGCTTCTGAGGTATTGATAATTGGATTTTCTTGAATATTTTGAATTTGTTTTATGGATATATTGTTTTCTTCCTTTGAAGCTTGTTTTTTGTCTGTATTTCTGTTGGTTTCTTCTGTTTGAGTTTCAGTTTCTTGAGTGTGGCAAATTGTTTGGGTGCTTGTAGATTTTTTATACGAATATGTTTGGGTTTGTGCTTGGATTTTCATTTTTAGTTCGTTTCGAATTTTTATTGTTTGAGTAGAAACTGAAGTGGTTTTTCTGGTACATGTTTGGGTGGAAATGGTCTTCTTGCATATTGTATGAGAAACTTCAGCTGGATTATTTCGGGTGATTTTAGTTTGCTTTTTTTCTGGATAGGTTTGTAAAATAATTAATATTGTAAAACATGTGAAGACGGTTATTATATCAAGGGTGACGATGATTTTCATGCAGTTGATGAGGAATATTGCTGGTAGCCAATATTGAATAAATATTTTTTGGTTATTCATACTGAGAAAGGATTAAAGCCTAAAACAGAAGAAAAATTGATACATTACTCAGGAAGTTCAGAGATGATTGATTGGAAACATTGCTATACAATGCATGCGAAAAAATTTCGAATTTGAGTAACTTTGACAAATATATTTTTTAAAACTAGGAAACATATTTTTCTACCGATGCATAGTGAAAAAGGGAATGAAAGTTTCTTTGAAATAAAAATGAAGTAAGAATTTCGTTAGGTGTTCGTGATACTTTTCGAAAATTAAAATAAATTCCTAAATGGTAATTAAGTTTGCCGTCTCTTTAAAATTTCAACGCTATCTCTTTTAAAGGGTATACATTTTTTTAGTTCAAAAGAAATTCAAAATATTAAATTTAGTCCTGTGAAAGAAATTTTTCAATGTCGCTATGAAATCCAAACAACTTCATAATTTTTTTAAAAGATGTGGGTGCTATATCTCACTCTGTCGGGATACATTATGAAATGTCAACATCAAGTAGATGTTCCCTTTTCTACATTTTGTAGTTGTATTAAAGTAAGTTTATGAATTTAAACTTATTAATGCACTGATTTTTCTTTACTTCCTTGGCCACCTATAATGAGATACACGGACGTAAAAATATTTCCACGAAGCAAAAGCAATTACTTAAACAACTTGTATAATTTGATTAGTTCTTGAAGCCTTCAAAAACTGTCTGTTTCTTCATGATTGAAATTATTGTTTCAGATTGTGTAACAAAAGTCTAGGGTGATTTGATGTGCGTCGTAAAAAAATTTGAGCAAAAATGTATTTGAACTACGCGAGATAAGCTAATGGTTATACCTGTAAAGATGGGAGATCAAAAGTTTTGTTTTAAGTAATGAGATTTTCTGGTTCGTTTAGTATTTATCAGTAATTTAACTCTGCCATCTGCATACAGATGCAAATTTTGCTTTCTTCCTCACCAAAGTTTTAACTTTTAGTATGTTAAGCGCGAATAATTCTATAACTAATAATTCGGTTAATTTTAAAATTTTTAAACACAATATATTTTTTTGGGAAACTAGTGATAGAATACTAAAATATCTTTAACATCAGGTTTCATTCATTTCCTTTCTTTTGAATTGCTGACTCGATATTTTAAGCACTTACGCATTTCGCATCCATCATTTCTGCCAGGAATTGGTACGGATCGGTCAAGTCAGAAGATAGGAGTGTTCAATATAATATTCTCTGCATTATTTGAAAAATAATTTGATCTTTCTCTTTTAGATTTTAGCCTTCAGTTATCGTTAAACTTATTATCAGTACATGTAGAGCCAAGTTACAATTTTTACAATCAACTATAAAATGTCATTATATCTTATACTATAATACGAGGAATGGTTGTCAAGTCGAAAATCGCCCCAGAATTAATAAACTCCGGTAAACTTGGGGGTCTGGGGTTTTTGGCCACGAGGAATCGATTGGCGCCGGTTTTAAAGAGCTACGGTTGAGCAGTTCGGAGTTACAGATAGGATATTTTCAAACTTTATTAGTTCGCCATAATGGCTACTTAAATTTTCAAGTGGTAACGTGCTGCCATCTATAGCCAATATGCCATCTATATCAATATTCATATATATATTTTTTTTCCATTTCATGCAGACACGTGATGAAAATTGCATTTTTATATGTTTAATGCGCAATAATAATTTATTTTTTTAAATTTGAGTTTTTGTCAATCTGATGGCAACATATTAATAAGATAATTTTTTCCCTTTTACTCGTAACGCATGCTTGGAGCTTAAGTTTTAATTTTATCTTATACTATAATACGAGGAATGATTGCCAAGTCGAAAATCGCCCCAATTGAAAATTTAAATATTCGAGTTAACTTTCTATACCTGTTTTCTCCGAGCGGAGCTCGGTCACCCGCTGGTTTACAAATATTATAACCAATATTTTTCTGTTAACGAAGATTTGCAACATTATAAATGGAATGTGCCTGATGCGGTTTAAAAATTTTAATAATAAAGATTTAATCTCTTTTTTAATTTCTTTTTACTTTTCCGTTAAACAGGTTCTATTGAATTTCGCTAAATAATGAAGAATTTCGCCTAATTTCTTTAACGATTTCAAACCAATAAATGGGCAAGTAGAGTAGAATTTCTAACATTTGGCGACGAGGCAGGTGACTTATTATTTGGATTCAATCAAAACAAATCAGGATTTTCACTCTTTCAGCCATCTTAGTTTTTTAAAAAGAAATTATTAAACTTTTGTATTTAAAAAAAGCTGAAGAAGATTAAGTATCTTTTATTTTCTAAAGAAAGGTGCATTGGCAAAGAATGATACGTGAGATAGAAACAGGATACGGTACTGTCTTTTCGTGAAGTGAGTACGTTGGCGGTGCAATGCTCTAAAATCCCGTTTATTGTAAAATGTCTCTTATTTTCAAATTCTGCAATATGCAAATTTTGATAAAGACGACGCTTTAGCTGCAGCCAGTTTGATTTGCCTTTCAACTTAAGGTGAGACAAAATGTCAAAGAACGATGGACATTCAAGAAATACGTTGTTTCAACGAGAGCAATGCCGGGACGAAATCATTTAAGCTTCGAGAAATGTTAACTGGTTAGGGTCCTTCATGGAACTGAGGATTTCGGATAAAGTTGTGAATCGATCCAGGGCACCTGTTTAGTAATTTTTGGAAAAATTTAAATCTTGGATCTAGAATTTCCGCTAAAACTATCTAGCAAAATTAGGAGTTTTTTCTTCCCAGTATGTGATTTATAAAACCTGAAAACTCAATTTGTGATACAGATGCATTTTCCCTAAACCGATTGAGTTAAAATTGGACACAGGGCTAAAATCGTAAGCGTAAATTGAATGATTTAAATTTGTATAATTGGTTCGTTGAGTGTGTGTCCACTGTGGAATCTGGACCTCAAGAAATATTTATCTCTTTTTACAGCTCAAAAGATCTTATTAAGTCATTTTATTGCATAAAATAAAAGGTATTCTTTTTTGCTGTTAAAGACGCCATTGCGTTTCTTGAAACTCAGAACATTTAAAATGGATGAATAGTCACATATACCACAGCAGATTTCAGTTACTGTATTTACTTTTTTTTTTTTTTGAAGAAAAGGACTTAAAAATAGTCAATGTTAGCCAGTTTTGGATGAAATAAGATGAGAATCTATCTGTATTTTACATGCTAAAATTGTGAACCAAATTTTACACCTCTTATTCTTTATATTGTGTAAGTAAAGTGCTCACGTTTATTGGACAGCCGATTTCCTGAGATATGATTTCGTTTAGAAACACACTCACAAAAAAAGTATACATTTTGTGTCAAGATAATTAACCAGTTCTTACACATTTAGTTGAGAGAGTTTATAACTTTCCATATAAGAAGAAGTGAGAAACAGAGTTTATGAAAAAATTATGCTTATCTATATCAGTTATTTGGAAATTTGGAAATTCACCCTTTTTCAGAACTAATATACTTTTTCTACAAATATAATATTAAAAAAGATAAAAATAGTCTTATATATAAGACTATATTTCAACCGACATTTTCGATACTTCAGATTTACAGATTCTTTTTGTTTCATTTTAATTTTCGTAATACTATCATTCCGCTGAAAATGTATAACAAATGAAGATTTGCAAATTTTTGTCTTGCCCTGTCTCTTAAACTTAATTATGTCCCAACATTTAGCTAAAATATACATTATGAATATGCGTTTTCTAGAAATAAGGCTTAATAAAAAGTAAATCATAGTTACCTTTACCATCTCTTAGATATTTAACTCTTAGCTTTTAGCTGGGATTAAATTCAATTTTTCCAACTCTTGAAAGAACCAAGCAAATTTTGAATTGCTTCTTCTTATTCTCAATGTATGTCCAGGGAAGACAACAATTTGTACGGAAAAATAAGTCATGAAATGTGACTTAAATTCAACATTGCATCTACTTTTTTTTAAAAAAAAATTAATCGTCATGTAAAAAAAGAATATATTCATTTAAAGAATGAAGGGAAAGACACTTTTAATTCATTAATATTTTAAATGTTTACAGTAAACAAATTAAAAGTATTATTTGATCATTTGATTACTATTGATTACTATTTTTAAAGGTTTGGTTAGCATAGAAATTGCTGAGCTATCTTAATCAAACAACACTTTGAGATAAATATCAATATAAGACATGAATGAAAATTCGATAATAATTGCAGAATTTGACTTACTTGATATAGATGGTGTTTACTTCTACTTTTTTAGAACGGAGATGATTTATAGCTGTTTATTTTTTGGCATATTTAAATATTTTCGAAATTAAAATCTTTGCTTTTAACTCACAGCTATTGATGCAGATAGCCAAAAAGAAAGACTTGAAATTCTGATGTAAAAATAGTCGAAAAGTATTTGTTGTGAAACAATGCACTTTTTAAAGTTCATTAACAAAAGATTTACCCCTTTTTCAACAATCCCTCTAACAATGAGATTAAGGCGAAATATAATAAGGCGAAATTTAATTGCATTAATATGAATGCAATTAAATTTCACCTAGTATTTTTTGTTTTAAAAATTTATAGAATATAACCAGATGCACTGCTTCCCCCACACCCTTCCACCGTATGCTAGAATAAAAGTGTTATTCCAGAGTGAACCTTGCACTGCATTAGTAAACAATTGTTACCAAATATTATTTTTTAGTTTAAATTTAGTGCAATTCCAGAATCTACTGTGGGATCTTTGATGACCTCTTCTGTCGATTAATCCCTGACATGCGGTTAATAGTATCTGAAAAGCTGATTTGTGTTTTAGACCTGTCTTTTATAATCCAACGAAACTAAACTTTAAACCCTGGACCATAGTTAAATTCACAAAATCCATTAAAAAATGCTATAAACTCACGTCTTTACGTTTTTAATGCATTGAGTGTACATGCTTCTGAAAGACCCAAAGTCAAACCTTTGTTTGACTTGGTTCAAAATTTGATATGCGTCTACACTGCAGATGTTATTTCTGAGCATGGATTTTTATCTATGTAGCCCTCTTTGTTTTGTCCCAATGAAACGAAGACAATTGAATTAAATGCCCTTTTTAAATAAAATTCTTTTATAGAATTCCCAAGGGCGGACATGATTTAACCCGGATAATAATTTACGAAGATCAAGAATTTAAATGGAATCTTTTCTCTGTCTTTTTCACTATTATGTTTCAGTACTTTTTTTTCTCATTGAAAAAGGTGGGAAACACTTTTCAGAAGTTACCAGAAGCTCGTGTCTCATTCCTTAAAGCAGAAATGAAAAATATATATCCGAATGCACAAATTGTGTCATATTAATCATTCGGTACGAAGTCGTTACATTGGCAGAAATTTACCGTCCATAAAAATAAAATTTGAAAAATGAGTGGAACAACGAAAAAAAGATGTAAGTGCTTTGAAATAATAGGATGGATATGTCTATCACAAATCGCAGTTTAAATATGTTTTGTTGTGAAAGTCATTAAATCAAAGTTCAAATTTTTTGAACAAATCTTAATCCTGGCGAATAGACTGGTCTCCAAAGTGAGAAATAATAAATCTAGAATATAATATCGTGAATGCTTGCAGGTAAATTATTCTGCAGGCTACATTTCGAGTAGCAATATAATCTCTTGCTCCTTATTAGGAAACTTTATATACTGCATCTATTAAAATTACAGCATGTATTGGTCTGCCATAATTTGGTTACAAAATATTTTTTTGGATGAAATAGTGAGTTGTAACCATAAATACAGTATTTAAATTTATCTGAACCAAACAACATATTCAAAACACCAACTGGTCACAAACGACAACTAATTATTCAAAAACTATCAGTAGTCATTTTATATCAAAGAATTCTTATGGATGTCACTAAATAGGACCACAAGATCTTCGGCAAGAGAATCGGAAAAACACAGCGCTTACATTGACTGTACACTCAAGGTGTATGCAAAATTTTTAGAAGGGCAGAGTTTTCAGCTGTGGTTAAAGTTAAAAGACATTATTATTTAAAATATTGGAACCAACTTCTAGCAGCAAATTTCTTTGGCATATGGTAGGAGAAATTTGAAGAAGGTGTTTTAGGTTAAGGCCTGTTGGAATAGAGCAGGGCTGGCAAATCCTTTATGGATCTATGTGCCATTTTTCTAAAGAAATATTTAATGAGGTATCACATAAATGTTTCTTGTAATTACAAGGAAAGTAATAAAACTAAATCCTTATAACTCTTTATTTACTATTTTGCACTATACAGTGGTAAAGGTTTTAACAATACAATTTAAATAATATTGTTAGCGTGACTTGTATTTAAATTAAAGCAATATTAGTGTGACTTTTTTGTTGCAGATTAGAGGATAAATAACGTATATTACGATTGCAAGATGCGACTTTTGGCAGAATGTATGCGGAATCGGAGCCTTTTGCGAAACGATTTCTTAGGGAGTTTTTAATGTTATTCCTCTCTGAAAATAATGACCCACAGACCTTGGTAGATAAAAATATGGTTAAAATTGCATGAGCCATTTTCTACAAACAGTTAAATGTTCATGGAATCGGATTCCATGTTTCAAAAATTTCGTTACTGGCATTTTTATGTATATTGCTTGTTAACCTTTCTGTTTCAATCAACTGCGACTTTTTCCTTGTTTCAAAGAATTTTTGAATCCACATTGAACTAGACTGGAAATCAATTAGTTGCATTTCAAATTCTTCAATTTCCAATCAATCGACTTGGGACAATTTCAAATCAGCTTATCAAATGAGGTCACAACAGGGCACATAATAAACTTGAGCACCTCCGATTATTGTTTGAACAGAGAAAATCTGGCTGAAAATTCTCGATTGATGAATAAATTATGGAAATAAAATTTTCAATTTTTTTCTTTGTCTAGTTTTTTATGTACATCTAAATCTTTGATATACTTTTTCTAATTTAGGAAATACTTGAAGTTTTATTTTAATAATATCATTCCTAAAACATGCATCCGAGCTTCAAAAGAGCGAATGAGATCCATCATGATAATATTATTTTTTATTTGTGCATTGAAGCTTTACGTTCAGTTCATTGAAATGTTGGCATATGTTTGTAAAAAACATCAATACAGAGAGACACATAGCATCCAAAAACTGTGGATATTGTTCAATTTCCTCCATATTTTGCATAAACAGTCTGATTTTTGACAAGATATCAACAAATCTTTGAAGTATGTTCCAGCTACTCAACCAGCGAACATAATAAATTAGTAAGCTATTTTATACCGAGTTAACTTCATCCAACAAAGTCCCAAATTTTCGCTTCTTTAAATCCTGCGACGATATGAGATTGATTTTTTGTGTGTGATTAATGCCCTTATGTTATCAAGACATGTTAAACCACTCCTGGAACACTAAACATGCAGTTGAACAATGCCTTTGAGTTCAAGAATTGAATGTCCTACATCTTTTTGAAACAAACTAATGAAACCATTTCCTCACCCACCGTATTTGGAGCACCATCAATTACTGGAAAAAATTCTTTCCAAACCAATTTTTTTCTTAGCACGCGAATTTTAACAGAGGTACAAATATCTCTGCATATTTACAAATATTTATATTTCGTTCGTAATAATTCATAATGGACTTCGTTATTATGAAAAAAATGCAAACCATTTTGATCGGCTGCGTGCCCATAATATTGTGCCCCGTGCCATCAATGAAACGCGTGCTAATGGTTCGCCATCCCTGGCCTAGTATCAGCGATATGACGATTGGCATAGGTGATGAATGAATTCGTCGAATTCCCATGAAAACTGTCTGTAAAATTCAAATATATCAAAGAATTTTTATGGATGGCACTAAAATTAGCTACAAGAATTTAGGCTAGAGAATCGGAAAACACAGCACTTACATTGACTGTACAGCAACGAATACGCAAAAATTTTGGCGGTAGGGCTCAGCTGTGGTTAAAGTTAAAAGAAATTATTATTTAAAATATGGGCACCCTTTTCTAGCAGCTAATTTCTTGAGGAGACGGGACGAGAAGTTTAAAGAAGAAGTTTCAGGCCAAGGCCAATTGGCCTAGAGTCAACGACATAGGTGGTGAATGGATTCATCAAATTCGCGCGAAGACGGCTTGAAAAGTTCAGCAAACAACTTCAGCTGTCTCGAAGACTGAAAGGTACCTTATAGTTTTTAGTGGGCTGGCGCATCTTGAAAGAGCCCAACAAATCACAGTTGTGTCAATGAAAATTTTCTCTGCTGATTTTTTCACTTTTGTGAGGCAATTACGTCACCTCCTTTTTCACCAGAATTCACTCATTCGGATTTTTTTTTTAAATCCGAGTTACTCTAAACATTTCATTTTCAAGACTACTTGATCAGATTCGAAATGAAATCACATCTTTTCCTCATGGAATGAAATATTTTAATTTTGAAACGACCCAATAAGGAATTTCCGAATGCATTTTTTAATTTCTGTTAATATGACTCTAGTGAATCACTAACTTTTATTTCTAGAATTTATAACAAATTTTAATTTCTTTTTTGTGAGGTTTGTAGTCATTTTATTCTTCAAATGCTAATCATAGGAAGAAGAAACACATTTCACATTTTTAACTTTTGGTTCAATTAAATCCTATATTTTAAAATCACATTCTTGTTAAAAATTATTATTCTAATTCATAAAATTTGCATAAAAATTTTGTATTTTTTTAATTGAATTGCATATTTTTAAGAACTTTCAATGGGAATTATAACCTATAAACCAGAAGATGCGTGCTATTAAATCTACTGAGTCTTGTGAATATATACAAATACCCAAATTAAAATTGCTACATTTTAAATGATAAAAATAATAGACAAAATATGGAATATGTAAAATATATGGAGATGAAGCTGATAGTTAAATAACGTAATAAAAAGCCCATAAGGAAAAACAATTTTTTTAAAAAAAAAAGCTATTTTAAGTATATAAATGCTTATTTCTTATTTTGACCCTTATTTTAAGCAGATTTTTTTACTTCTACGCACAGTTTTAATCAAAATGAAAACTGAAGCCGATTATTAAAAAAGCTAAGAGCATATACATATGGATGTGAAACTTAACGCATTTAAAAAATAACAAGCAAAAGATCTTTCAAAAATCAGCTCATTGGACTTTAAAGGAACTTTTCGTTACCCAGAGCACAGAATTTAAACTTTTAGTCAAGAGGCTTCGTTTACGTGCTAGTAAAAAGTAAACTGTTCAAACCTTGAAACCAAATGACAGCAACCAACATAGTAATTGAAACTATATTATCTTAAAGGCAGCTGTATTTCGGGTGATGGCATTTTTTATAGATAAGGTTAATAAACGCAATGTCTGATTATGCAGTTATGAAAAACCATTTGTTCAGTATAAAGATAGACTCAGCAGGTTCATGTTTGGTATAACTTAAAGCATGATGAATTTTTTCGATTTTTTTTCTTTTCCCCCCCCCGGAGTGTTTTGTTAGAAATGTTGTCGAAGGGGGCAATTACAGAGATGCCAATTCCCTTTTCTTAGTAGGCAGTGCTTTGAACTTCCGAAGCGACATCCAAATGTTCACTGGAGGTTTTAACGTAGCTGTCCGATGCCGAGTCTAAATACAAACTACTGTGCGCTCCGTAATCACTACAATGGGTAGAGGCGCAATATTTAAACTATAAAAATCTAATTATAAAAACCGCCCGCATAGTATGATTTATGTGGAGTTATCTGGATTACGAAACAATTCCACAGGTGGAGTGGCCTGCTAGATCACCTAACCTGAATCTCATAGAGAATGAATGGAAGATATTTTGCAGACAGGTTACAGGTAATGATTGGGCGTTACTGGACAACAACGAAATTTTTTTCAACATACCTTACCTTGTCCAGCATGCATTTCATGTAGATGAAACCATACTCGTTATTAGTGTAGAGTTGAATTGCATATTTTAATATTGTAATTCTATGACTCCAGTATATTTATTTCTGTTGCTCTCTGCTCTATTGTTCAAAATAGGTTCTACTAAGACCACACCTATCTTATGAGGAAATTTCACACGAATCCTTTAAATTATTTTCATTCTGTTATTGATTTTGCATTTGTTGTTTATTTTTTGAGCGGGTGAGTATATTGTTGCGAATTTTTAACACTGTTATTGATAAATATAGATTTTATCGACATTTAAAGAAGGCTTAGTGAAAATTAGTATCACCCATTATTAGTTTACCAAACTAAAATTAATAAAAGGAATTCTAAGTTGCTCATTTCTAATGCTCATTACAATGACCACTTCTTCATAATTTCCAGGTTTTTATATAATTACGAAACTCAGCCTTTTGTCATTTTATTTCATTTTGATATTTTTTTTATCTTAATGCCTTGTTTAACTAATTTTTCTATTCCTTAATTATGTAATATTTTAAACAATATGGGCTTGAATAATTGCAGAAATTCTTTTTCAAATCTAATATCTTATGCTTACTCTT
The DNA here is from genome assembly GCA_026289955.1 of Argiope argentata. NCBI lineage: Eukaryota > Metazoa > Arthropoda > Arachnida > Araneae > Araneidae > Argiope > Argiope argentata. The sequence continues at coordinate 1,966,923 of JAOUZG010032472.1, read as the reverse complement.
GCCCACTTAGAATAGTCTTCATTTGTTCTCAAAAGTTTTTTTTTATCAAAACATTTCAAATGCTAGATCAAATGAACGTATCATTTTTTTACAGTCGATGAGAAACTTCTTGCCCCAAAAGCATGCATGAGGGAATTGGTTTCCTTATGAAATGTCAAATGTTTGGTCCTAATTTTAAAGAATTACTTTAAGTATTCTCAAAAGTTTTTATCAGAAACGCTTTGAAGACTCAAAAATTTATCAACAAATTCATTTGTTCAATTTACGAGTAGTTACTTCAACTGTGTAACAAGGTTTCAAATTGTGTTAAACTTGTTTTAAACTTTCGAAGATGAGATTTAGAAAATATATACTACGAATATTGCATTTTAATGATTGGCATGGGGGTTCATCATTAGAGTAAGAAATAACAGTAGAGAATCAAAACACCTAAATCTTTTAATGATGTGTATATAAATATTTACTAACAATGTTATAGCTACAAACTTTGTAAATATTTGTATTCGTCATGAAATATCACCAGCAGTTCTTAAATATTTATATTCTAGGAGTAATTCAGATATATTTTACGTAAAAACAGCTTTTCCAGTAATTTGGCGATTTCGCAACATTTTGGCGAGGTTCTTGGTAACTTGGCGCGATTTGGCGAAAAATAGATAATCATGAAATATTTCCTCACCTAAGCTCTATAGTCTGTTCGAACCTTACTGGGCATTAGTGTATATTCTTCGCATGCCGAATCGTTGTCATTGGAATTCGGTTTCAGAATCGTCAGAATGTCAAACATCTAATACTGCTGTCCTTCATTAAAACAGCAATGTATTCTACTTAAGAATAGCTGAAAAAACGCCAAGTTAATCAGATGCTGCATTTTTGTCAAATAATTTTTAAAAAATCGATGAAGAAATTAATACGAAGGGTATTGACAAAGCTAAATGAACAGGATATTAGGTATCCGATTTAATTGTCATTTATTACATTTCTCAGTAAAACTACCTCAGGACAGGCATCGAATTTTACCGACTGTTTTTGGTTGATCGACTGAGTAATCAATACGATGGGAATAAATTGGTTTGGATTGTTATTTTCATGCACTGCTTTGAACTATTAGGAAAAATTAGAGTATTCTCATTATGCAGGATACAGAGAATTCATCAGTGCTTTCTGATTTACATGGATTAATAACTTCTTACTAAGCCCATAAGAAAGAAAAAGAAATACATAAAACATTTTAGAGAAGAAATATTTGGTGAAATACCATTACTTGAGAGAATTTGGCACTAACATTCAAATTTTTATTATTTTATTTCAAATGTTTATCAATTCTTTTTGAAGTTGTTGGAGTAATAACTATAATTAAGGTATTATACTTTAGTAAAAAAAATTCACATAAAACATTCGTTAAAGATTGATTTCATCTCATATATTTTACATTTAACTATGGATGTTTGAGTCGTTTAGTTTGAAATACCTTTCAATTGTCAAATTTAGTAATAAAGTAATGATTATTTTTACTTCTTTTGTATGTCATTTTATTATGATTTAAATAATGCTATGAAAATGTATCTTATATCATTTTGAAACATTTCATTTAACATTATGTCTCTTATATATTTTAAATAACAAAGAAAGAATATGAACCAGCCTTTCAGCTTCAGTCATTAATTAGATTTCGACAATTTTGCGTCAAATGAAAGATTACGCATGATAGATATGTCATCAATGATCGCTTGTCTTTCTAACCATAGTCACCTTCCAATTTCGAAAGGAAACGGAAAAGCATTTTTATAGGGTTTATTTTTTAGAAGAAGAAATCCACGACAAAGTTTCTATCCACAACCATTTTATTGATTTAATAAGTTTTTGTTTCATGTGTAAATGTTTTTGGTTTATTGACGGTCTTTAAACCTTTTCTCACTATTTCGAGCAATTTTGCATAAGGAAACTTAGACACGGCTTTCAGTTTCAGAAATTCAACCGTCTTTGATAAATTTCAACACCAATTTGCCAATTTTGTTCCTGTGAAATATAATTAAACAACCAAAACTCTTTATCATTATCATATAGTTTTTATTTATATACAATACTTTTATTTTACCTTTGTTATGATAATTAGTTGTTTGTGGCGGTAGTTTTAATTAAATTTAGGCTATCAAAATAAAAAGAAATGATAATTTAAATTATAACTGTACATCATTGGTAGATTTAACTGTACTTTCAAAGAATGAAATCTGTCCTGTTGTTGAGGATAGGGCTCCGCATATTTTGCGATATTGCTCGTATTATGCTTGTTTTATACTGCGATATCCTTCGAAAATGGAGGCGGAGCAAAGATGATCTATTATGACATCAGTATTTTCATATAAAATAAGATATTTTATTTAAAATCTGTGACTAGGAGATTCTGTCGAAGTTTTTTCTCTCAGAAAATGCACAGCTAAGTAGAGTTCTTGATATTTCTTTTAAAAATGTACAGTTTTTTAGAAGTAGGATGCCACTGATGTTGTGCTTAAGTATCATTAACTTTCAGTTGAAGGGGGAGGGGGTCGAATTCATTTCGGGGC
>JAOUZG010032472.1:1857937-1918734 GCA_026289955.1 Argiope argentata | reverse complement strand
AAGCTGAGTGCATGTTCACTCTCTACAGGCTGGATCATTTACCCTACAGCTACCAAATTTAATACATGTATTCTTTAGAAGTAGAAAATGTGCGTCTCAAGATTGTGGTTTATTATTATTATTATCCTAAAAATCAAGCAAAATTTCGGAATTTTTCACGATAATTATCTCAAAAAAATAAATTTCAAAATCTAAAAAAAAATATTATTAAATTTGCTTATTTCATGATGCAAATTTAATAGTCGCGCGAATCTGTCTACATTTTGGTAATTTTTATAGGTATATTTTATTTATTTTTGCATGATTTCCAATAATAGATTTACATTGTTACCCTGAAATTAAGACCATTTTCATGGTTTCATCAACTATCTGATCTTCTGGCTTTTTTTAAAGTGTTGAAAGCTAAAGAATGAGATTTCTTTTTAATATCTATTGAGTTCACGAGTGATATAAAACCAGCGTGAGTGCTCTTCCTACAACTTTCTCGCATAGTCTTTAATAAGCTTGAATGCCAGAGAATGTCTGGCATGACATATAATAGTTACAAATAATTTTTTTGTCGTGAATCAGTATATTTTCTGAGTCTGTCATGTCACTCATGACGAGTTATGTATCTATTAATCCCTGGAATACGTTAATAGTGTCCAAAAATCGATCAACCAAAAACCAATCTGTATCATTCAGGATGCGGAACTTACGTGTAATAACCATATTGAATACATTATTTAGAAAGCCAGAAAACGCTTAAATGTTATTAAATATGTAGCAGGTAAGAACTGGGGAGTGGATGCCACTATTCTTAAAACTTCCATCAGACAAATTTTAGAATGTGACTTTACTCTTATCTATAGCCATGTTTCTAAAACTAACTTAAACAAACTGGAAATGGTTCAGTTAATTGCCCCTCACATATTATTACTGGAATGAAACGAAGTTGTCCATCAGAGATTGACCTTTTTGAAGCAGACTTGCAAACTCTTTTCATCAGAAGGTAGGCTAATTTAATCAAGTACTTGAATAAACTATGTAGTATAGATAAAGGAAACAAAACTGCCAGATACTTAAATAATTGGACTAGCAACTTAAGGAAAACAGTTCTTTCAGTCACAACGGCCTAATTGCGCCCCATATTGAAACAAACTAAACTTCATAGCAATTTAAATACTTCAGAAGGACTTCCAAATATTGATTTTTGCGATGACATTTTAAATACATTCTCTGAAAGAAATTGTGCTCCTGACTTTCTCAGACAATCAGCATTAGAATTCATTAAAATTTCTGCAAATGATATCATAATATACACAGATGGCGGCAAAATGGACATTCGAGCAGGCAGTGGAACTTATATTGAAACTCTTAGAGAGAAATACCCTTTAAAGCAACGCAACCCTAATTATTATTCTATCTTTCGAAGAGAATTAATTGCAATAGGCACGGTACTTGAAGAAATCATGAATGAAAACCACTATGGTGGTCTCTGGATTCTCTCTGAGAACCGAAGTTTGATTCAAAACCTCAAAAATTAGGTTCACATAGGAGATAAAAGCTAGTTTATCTATTCTGCATAAGATTAATCTTATCTCCCACCAACACAAGATACATTTTCGGTGAATCCCGTACCATGTCAATATCTATCGAAACGAATTAGCTACACTCTAGCTAGGAGAGAATTGACCTTTTTGTACCTTCTACTTCAGAGCTTACATATTTCGAGCTGCATTCAAAGATTAAGGTAGAAAACAAAGTAAAGTAGTTAATATCTCAATCTCACAAGCTAAAGGCCCATGGTACAAGCTAAAGGCCCATGACTTTCACTGTCACTTCCTTGTGACAGGCACACTAACACATGCCTGTCTCGCATTCTCAAGGCGTGACAAGAAGTTTCCTTTTTGTTCTGAAAAAAAAAACAATAACAAGCTTAGCCTCAGCACATTTTGAACTGCATTGGACTGGACTGGGACAGTATTTATGACAGCCCACTTCTGGTATCGGACTTCTTGAGGTCCGATACCAGAACTACATTGATGTGGTTGGACTCCGTCAGACCAGACGGGATATTAGAAACAACAACAAAAAAATAGAATTTGTATTCTGGATACATTTTTCTCAACCATTTAAAGACAAGACCCTTACAGGCAATACAGTTGGACTTACATTTAACATATATATACGTATTAGAGAATGAAAATGTACTATTTAGCGTGATTTTTAAAAAAAGTTTTTGTTAATTTAATAGGAATTTCGGGGCTTTTTCGCCATAACTTTCAAAAATATCCATTAAAAAAATCTTCACCACTTCTAAATTTTTGATATAAAAAATGTCATTTTAAGGATGCAAATTTAATTGCCTTGTTTATGTTTTATGTTCATAGTATATTTATGTTTATAGCCCCATTTATGTTTTTAATGAATGTTTGGCATTTTTTAAAAATATTTGTAATGATATTTTAAAATCTAATTTAAATTCAAGTTAATTTCACAACTTTCAATTTAATTTAGCCCATATTAACTTCGTTATAAAAATATTCTCTTATTTCCTAATCCATTCCATTTGTTCTAGTTAATTAATTCAACAGAAGATTTGTAAAATTGTTGAATCAGTTAAAAGTCGACAGATTTCCACGCTCCGAGTGAGAGGATGAGAATTGTTCGCCCAAGCGCATTCCTTTAAAAGGTCCCTGTGTGTTACCTTGCCTGATTAAGCGCGTGTCGAGGAAATCCTCATTGACCTCTCACTGTATATAAGCACTATGAAAACATATTTTTCTTATCAAAATCTAATGGTATTTAAGACCAGGGATAATGATTCTCCTCTCTCTTTTTACGCTTCTTATTTTGTGCCACGCTGTGTGCGGACGCGCCTTGTCATGCTCTTGCGGCGCTAGCCTTATGAGCTAGGTAACATCTACAATACTGAAGTCGACTTTTGGTGTAGTGGCTATGTTAAGCGGCCGCCGGCCCTAGCGTCGTAGGTTCGTACCGCGACCTTCACCCGCGACATTGGAGACCTTGATACGTGTAACTTTCTGATCTGTCATGGCACCATCTACCAGCCAGCAAAGCCGTCGTTTACTCGTCTCAGCAACCAAATACGAAGCCGCCTCTTACTCGACGCACCAAAGCCGTTGCTCATCCAATGCACCAACAAACTCACACGTTCGCCATAAGCTTGGCGCTTTCAAAATCGTTCGTCTCTCGTCCGACTCACTGGTGAGGGAGTACTGAGGCGCTAGTCTTATAAGCCAGATCACATCTACGATACTGAAGTCGTCTTTTAGTGTAGTGGCTATGTCACGTGGCTACCGGTCCTAGTGTCGCAGGTTCGTACCGCGACATTCACTCGCGATTCTCTTAATGAATCGTAATATCACGGGATGGAATAAAATGAACTTAAAAATTCAAAGTGTCATCCATGTCTTTTAAACTTCCTTCTGCTTTCAACAAATAATATATATGTATAAAGCTTTATAAGCCTGATAACAACCCTCGAGCAGAAGTGTCATTTCTGCTCAATGGTCGTGTTACTCTGCTACTAATCCTCAGATTGTAAGTTTGAGCCTAGCACTATTCTCTACTATCTTAATGGTATTCCAGTGACCTTGAACTAGCAACCTTCGTACGTAGCTTGGTACAGATATTGCGGTGCCCTCTATCCGCAACAAAAAGTCGTGAGGGAGATTAAATACAACAGCTAACATCACCACTAAAACTCACAAAACGTTCTCGCCCTAAGCTTGGAGCAGTTGTATCGTTCGTCTAACCACCGATTCACTGATGAGAGAGTATGCGGTGAATGCCTTAAAAGCCATATAACAACTCTCGTGGTAAAGTGTCACTTTTTCTTAATGGCAACCTTCATATTGCGAGTTCGGGCCTAGCGCTATACATTTCTGCCTCACAAGTTTTTTAAAAAAATGCATTTAACATTTTTACAGTTTGTGAGGTGAATAAAAAAAATTGAAGCTACAATTCTGGAGAATAAAAAGGATTGGTGAACAGGATGTTTAAATTTTTAATAGTGCCATGAGCCATTATGTCATTGGACTGGTGTCCATTATTAAATTTTCGGTTTACAACGAGCGGAACAAATGCAAATAAATCCTGTATGAGGATTTCATGGTATGAATGATATGAAGTTATGTTTAAACGTCTAAACGATTCAAATGAAATGACAATAACCTCAAAGAACCAGTCGGTCGCAGAAGGTTAGTGAATAATAAATCACATAATTATAATTTTTTTTATGGAATGCAATGTCCCACTTTGTTGGGAACATTGTTGTTTCGTTTAACGAGCATTTCGCAATTTGAAAAAGATTCGAAAATGAATCGAGTTCATTATACGATATTTCCTGGAAACTAATCTAATCTAAATTTGAACCTGGTAAAAGAGAACGTTAACTGTAATTTGTAAGGAGGATTTGTTTGTGTTTCTGTTAGCGTAGCATGTGAATGGGGAAAACTGTTATCCGGAGGACGCTTTTAGGGGGGGAGCATAGGAAGTTTGGGGGAAAGCAGCTCTGGAGGACGGGAGGACTCTGAGAATGGGGGAGAGGACGCACTAGATGTATGGTTGCTTGTAGAAAAGCTTTTTTTGCGCCAAACGGTGAAAAATTATTTGCACGCCAAAAATGAAGCGCATTTTCAAATGTATTGAATCGTGTAAAGTGTGCTTATCTGTTGTTTAAGGAGTAACGGATTTCCAGAGAGTATACCTTAATTATAGACGATCTTTCTTAATAAAAGGATAATACCTTGATATTATTTATTTATATTTTTTATTTCTTTATATTTATTATTTATTTATATGATTTACTCATAGTCTGAAAACCATGAGAGCGTGGAAAAGCAGAATTTTTCACAGGCACAATCTATTTACAATTCATTAAATGGTAAAAACTAATGTGTTAAATTTTATCACCCATTAGTTTATTAAATGAAATTTAATGTTTTCGCTGAGTAATGCAATGAACCTACGAGACTCATTTTGATTCTTAATGGAAACTAAAAATGGCGTTTTATTCGGAAAGCAAATTCGATCGATGTTTTAAATTTATTTCTTGCAATTTGGCTGTATTCGTTGTGACGTATTTTGATTTTTATACAATTAAAAATTAATTTGAATGCTTATAATTTTTTTTTAATTTATAGAGCTAAATTTTAAAAGAATAACCGAAAATTTAAAAAGGTGGTAAATTATCCTTTAATTTTTTTACCTTATTATGTTATAAATTAGTGTTATAGATCATTTAAAATATTTTTTTATAACTTCATTATGTTATTTGCTATCATTTGAATTAGCAATAAAATATCCATATTTTGTGGTTTAAAAATGGCAATTATAAAAAATTCATTACCTCTTGTAATTATTTTAAAAATTTGTATTGTTGAAAAACATTAAATAAACCAGAGTTATTTTAAATTATTCTTTTTTTAATGATAATATTGTGCCATGATAAACACTTAAATATTTGTTTTAAAATTGAATAATTCATATGTACAAATATATATATTATAAAAAAATATATATGTATTTGAATTCATTTTGCTATGTCTTTGGTGAAAAATATGGCTTATTCTCTGTTAAGAAAGTTAAGGGTTTAATGCCTGTTAAGATCAAACATGTTCAAAGGACTCGTCATTCTATATTTTCTGTGTAATAAAAGCTTATGTTTGTTTTGTTAAAACAAGATTTATATTGAATTAAAAAATAATTATGCATAAACTGATTAATATGACATGATTGTAAAAAGTGCCTTTTTTAATACATATATTTCTTATTCTAATTTTTTTTTCTTAAATGCTTAGTAAAAATTTATCTATGCATATCAAAATTTAATTCCTCAATTGATGCCCAAAATCAGAATTTGGATAATAAGTAGCAAAACTAAATCTGAAAAGGTAATATTATCTATTCTTTCTAATTATATGGTTGGTGTAATAACATTTTAAAAGCAAACTTTTACAAAAAATTCATATATTTTGTATATTTTAACTATTTTCCCTCATACTTATTAATTTGTTCAAAATGTAGAATTTTCTACTTTTGTCATAATTCTCAGAAGTAAAAAAATTTAAATTCAAAAAAGAAAAATTATTTTTGAATTTAATATGCTAATCTTAGTTTATTCTAAATTAGAACAACAGAATTATGAATTATATTATTTAAAAAATCATTCGCTTTACATAGTTTATAAGTCATATTTACATAACACTTACATTTTCATAGGAAATTTTTCTTTATCCCAGTTTGATTTTGCAATAATAATTCATAAATTATAAGTACTTTGCTTCACAAGTTTTCATTATTGTAATGTATATTAGTTAATGAAACCTTTAACAATATGAAAAGCATTTGCTCCGTATTAAATGCTAACTAATATTATTTTAAATGATTCAAATGATAAATAGATAAATACTAAGTGAGTAGTGAATATTTTTTGGAGTTTTGTGTAAAAGAAATGATGAAGGTTGATGAAAATCCTTAAAACCTATAAAACATATAGTTTAAATAAGGTTTCTGATTAAATTATTAAAAAAAAGAGGGAGGGAACAATTTCTATGAAAATGTAGAATTAAATTGTAGAAAAATAGAATGGAAAAGTATTTTTTTATCATTTTAGAATAATGGTCATTACAATGGTAAAATGAGTTTTAACACTTGTTTATATTATGTTGAAAAAATTATTTACTTAGAATCAATAATAAAATTTAAACTTAATCCCTGAATCAAATGATTTGCAAATTCATTTGTTCACTAGGCAATTTAATAACTTTGAGAATAGCTTTTTAAAACAACTTCCATTGTACCCATTACAAAAATGTGAAGAAATGTTAATTTCCAAAAATAATTTGGTAAAGGTTCAATTCACCTTCAGTAAAAATTTTAAAGCTAATGACACAAGTTGGTTGAAACTCTGAATGGTTTAACTTATGTTTATCAATTGAGTCTATAAAAAAGAAAGAAAGATGTAATTGACTAAATTTTATTCATTACAAAAAAAAAAAAAAAAAAAGGATGGGCAGAGAATGAGAAAGATCACAAATTATGTTTTTATTAAGGAGTTAGCATGAAACCAGTATTTTTAAAATCAAAGTAGTTTTATACATTTTAGATGCAACTGAAAGAAATTCCTGTACTAATTAATTTTAAAACCAAACTTGGATATGTGTCATATAATTAAAAACTTGTAAAGAGAAAAAGAAAACTTGGAAGAAAACCAAAATTAAACTTAATGAACAAAGAGAATGCGCATAATATATTCCCCAAAATATTGTATAAAACCCAGTAATCTATGCAATTCCACTCAAAATTCAAATTCTACCTCTAAAACATGATTCTTATTGCTTATACCACAGTCTAAAAATTGGAAGAAAAAAAACAATAAACAATTATTCTCACTTTTATCATCAATATCATTTTTTTAAAAAGAATTGTTTTATTTAATTTAGTTAAAATCACTTTTAAAAAATTGTCTACTTCATAAATATTCAATGTAACTAAAATTGATATTTAAACAAGTATGAGAAATGTAAGATGTGTCATTGTTTGTTTTTATTACTTTTTTATAAATTTCAATAAAATTAAAAAGATTTATATGTTCCTTTCTCACTCTCTTTCTCTCTCTTGTATTTACACTTTTTCTTCTCTTTATAGCATTAGCATATCAATTCACACATTAATCAATTCACACTTAAGCTTCTTTACGGCAATTTTTTAAAATAAAAAAAAAAAAAAACTACTCCTGTAGAAAGATAATTATTTTCTGAATAAAAGAAACCTTTGTTAATGCTCCAGGAAGAAAATTTCTTAATTTCCAAATGTTATTTTTGAAGTACTAAATCTGAATGATAAAGTGGTATTTAAAGGGAATTTTGAATATGGCAATGCTAATTTACCTAAGATTTTTCATTAAACAAACATCCTGAAGATTACGGGAAATTGCGTTGTGTCAAGATGTCATAAAGAATAGTTATTCTCGTTTGTAGAAGATTTTTCAACTACTACTGCAAACATAACCCATTTTCTTTTTTTCTTCTTCAAAAATTATCATTAATTACCTAATGTTATTGTTGCTGATACAATTTTTTTATTTACTATGTTATATAAAAACAAAAGTCGGAGTTTAATTAACAGATAAAAACAAGCTTAAATTAATGGCAAAAGAATAAAATCTTCCTTACCTAAATAGTTAAATTCCAATTGAATATTGGGAATGAAATAAATCATTATAATAATAAAAATTATTATGGAAATAAACTTTAAAACATTTTTTATAAATATTATTAGAAAGACAACATCACAATAATAAAATTGATATCAATAAAAGAATTCTATTTTTAAGTTTGGAAGATGGTGTTAGTATCATTTTTGTACAATAATATATATGGAGAATTATATGAGGAAAACATCAACATTTTGTGTAGTTAAAACTTTAATTGGAAATTTTGATACATTGTATCAAAACACACACTTTCAACCTTTGAAGCAAGTTTGAAAATTTTTCCCTTTTTGCAGTCGGCATTTTATTTTGCAACACATGTTAAAGTATGGGTATAAATATAGGGATATCTTTAATCTACTGTCAAAGTTATTTCCTCCCCCCCCTAATGTGTTTTCTCCTAGCAGATAACAAGTGGTCAAGAGCAATTACATTGGTATCGTTGATACCAGATAAGATTAATTGATTAACCATCAGAATAAGTAATAGGATTCGATTGAACAAATTAAAACACAATGCTTGTAAATTTGTCATTATAGGAACTGCTCCACTTCGGGCTCCTTGGTTTTTTTCTGTCATTTCTCCTGATAAGTTTTCCAATATTGTTTTAACGATGGTGCTTGAAACAGTCATATCAACAGTTTTTGAGACAAATTGATTTTTTAAAAAATTTTTGATAAGATTATATGCCATAAATCCCACTATGGGTTTGAAGGGATATATACATTCCAGCTTATTTTCATCAAATGCATAAAAGCAATTTCAGTATGTTTTCAGAAAATAAATGTAGATTATTCAAAGAACAGTAGTTGATTAGAAAAGATATTTAGAAATTTATAGAACAATCAAAAATCCATGCTATACATTCAACAATATTGTAACAATATAAATACTTAAATGGCAGCTGAACACAAATGCTAAATAGATAATCAGTCAATAAATATTAATTTTAGATTTTTAGTGGAGTCTGATCATAACTAAACATGTACATCATGCATGACATGGCTAGAGCCCAATATGGACATGTACTCTAATGTTAGTTAAAACTATTTAATATATTAACACAGCATTCCCTAAACATTTTTTTTCCACATTGAAAATACATTTATGTTATAAGGATGATTATCATTAAACATATGATTTGAAATTGAAATAATTAAGTTTGTACCAGCCACTTTCGGCGATCGGCTGGTCCTTCTATCATGGATTTAGTATTACTTTTAGCATGCATTTATTATCAATTAATTATATTGTATTCACAATAAATATAATTTTGGTTAAATCAATGCATGAATTGCAAGAAAAGAACAAGTTTTATGTAGTTGTAAATTATTATAAGAAATATTTGCTTTTTAGCATTTTATGAGAATTGTTGTTTAAGCAAACTATAAAGCATAAATAATTAACATAACCTTCAAAAAGAATTATCTTGCAATTGACGGAAGAACTAGTTAATGATTGAGCTAAGTGAATATATTAAAACTAATAGGAAGTTAATTTTTGAATTTTTTTTTATTCCATGTTAAAAAAACCGGTAAAATAAAATAAATCAACTGTTTTTATTCGAAAAAAAAAGCTATGTTTAATACCAAATTTTTAATTGTATGTTAATCTAAAATAAATGGCATAAAACACAAAATTAATTGAAAACAAAATAAAGCAGATTTGTATCTACAATCATATTATAGGAAGACAATGTTGTAGATTTTAAATGTTCAGTCTTATATTATCTTTCACAAATTAAAATAATAATAATATGCAAATAAAATTGTATTTAATATCATTGCAATGTGCTCATATAGAAGTATAGTTTACTAAATCAATGAAAAATATGTATAATAATATTTTTACAAATATTAAGATAAAAAAAGAAAAATATTAAATGAAATTGAAAAAGAGATAATAAAACTAGATTTTAAATTTGAAAAGAGTGAAAATTCGTTTTTAGTCATTATATCGGAATTTTAAAAAAAATGCTGGAAGTTTGTTAATTTTTTTTAATTAAAATTTTCGAAAAACCATTTCTTAATATTGCTATCCAAGAAATAACTGTCAGCCAAATTTAGAAGCTCTAAGTTTAACAATCTGCCTCGAAAGACAAATTATGGATAACATGCAATCTATTAATTTTATTATATTCAAAGTATGGATAATTTAACAAAAGAAAGTCTTTCAGTTTTGGTTGAAGAATGAAAATGATTTTCCTTTCATTTTAACAATATTATTGAAAAGTAATATTTAAAAATTTGTGGAAATGAAGCAGAAATATCATAAGATTTTTTAATTAAAAGGATATATATAAATGTAATTTTATTTTAAAGATGAATTAAACCTTTTTTTTTCAATAAGAAAATATTTTTGGAAGTTACTATTTTAAAAAAATCTATGTTTTGCAATTTTTGAGTAATAAAAATTGCATGCCCAAAAAATACATCCCACTCTCCAAAGCATATTTATTCTCCTCTTCAGACACACACACACTTTCCTTTTTATTAGAAAAGAATTGTATATAGTAAAAAAATTTATATGGAGAGTGTTCACAGCCAAATGTTATTTCAAAGCGAAATAACATAAAAACATTTATTTATTAAATTTTACATGAAAATATTTTTATTTTTCACAGTTGGAGACGTTTTCTTTCAAATAAAAAAATTTATATAATAATAAAATAAATAAAGAGTAATAAATAAATATATTTATATTTTTTGATAATTTATTTAATAAATAATAACTTTTAGTAAATGTCTTTAAAAAATTTTAATAAATAAATACATTTTAATAGTAATAAATCCTTTATTTACATCAAATTCAATTCAAGTAAAAAAATTATCAGATAAATTATTGAAAGTTTGAAAGAAATAAGTAAAAAAAACGAGATAAGTTTCAGAAAGAGTAATAGAAACAAAACTGTTTGATGATTCTAAGTTTTAGTGGAATAAAATAGAAAACAAAACGCGTAAAAAAATTAAAAGATTAGATTAATTCGCCAAAAATATGCTTATTTGCCAAATCTTATAACCCCTGTTATAGTTCGTGTTAACGCCTATAGAGGGCTGGAGACTACTAGCGCCGTCTACAGGCATTAATTGGAACCTGTACTGATCCCCAAATGCGTCCTCCGGATAATCCCAGCCGTGAATGGGAGTACCAGATGACATAAATCGATTTACATTTTAAATAAATCTTTGTCAGTGCTGTTAGATAATTTAGTAATTGATTTTATGATTGCAATATTTAACATTTTAGAAATTTTTTTTACACAATAAAATGATTTTTGGGTGTTAATATTTGATTTAAATGATAAAAGAGTTGGATGGTTTTTGTTCAGTTTGATAAGAAAAATATGAGTATTTCTTGTGATGTTTGTATTCCTAGATATATTTCTTAAATACAGAAATGTCTAATATTCAATTTGATTATTCGACGTTGTCGACTTCCATAAGTCGAAGCGATTTGGGATCAATTATTGGCCATCATATCTTAGAAAATGCGTATGATATACACGAAGAATCAAACTCAGAAAAGTCAAATGAGGACGAAGAAATTTATGTTCATCAATCACCTCCCGACAAGTAAGTATAAACATTATTCCATATAAATGAATCATGCATTAGCATTTGAGAAGCCAATATTGGATATTTAAAATTGATTTTTAATAACTACAAACTTACTGTTAGGTAGTGTAGTACTACTTTAACAAAATTTTATTAATTTTTAGTTTTTTAATATAAGTTATTAGTTTTCACAAATATTATTTTAATAGTATATTTAAATTTATTACTGCTTGTTTTAATTTATCAGTTGTAATTTTCCTTATAAATTAAGCTATATAATAAAAAAAATGTTTGTTTTATATCATTTAAAAAAAATTAAATGAAGCTCTAGTAAGCTTTTAGGGATGAAAATTTTTAGCTTATTTTTAATTTCAAGATATGGCTTTATAAAACAAAAGTTTCTGAATGCATTACAAGGCATTTAAACTATCATTTTTCTCTTTAGCAAGATTTAGAATAATAATTATAAAGAGAAACAAAAACCTGACTATGTGACCGGCTAGTTTGAATGATTAAGTCACCACAAAAATTAAAACAAGAATATTTATAGTTCTGTTACAAATAAATAATGTACTCACTCCTAATACAGAAATAATTTCTCTCATTGAAATTGAAGTTATTTGAACCCATGCCATTACTGCAGTCTTTAGGGAAATTGAAACTAACAAAGGAACTGGACATTTTTTATATTCATATCTGAGATGTCTCAGTGCAATGGTTTTGAAATAATAGATTCTATCTCATTAATATTGAATTCTGTATTTTAACTTGGGGGTATTCTGTCACTCCCATTTCTTCTAACAATGTTGTTTAAATTGGCAAAAAAAGAAAAAAAAAAGAGGCTTTTTAAGATTATTAATATATATTTATTTCAATTCTAGAGAATGCGCTAAAATAAATATTTAAAAAAGGTATTTTTCAACTTTTCAAACAGTATTTCTCATATGTTTAAACAAATGTGTATAACTTTATTTTATTTATGTTGCAAATTTAACATAGAATTTAACTAGTTCTTTTAACTACTAAAAAAGTATTACATTTAAGTAAATACACACATATGTTGATTATTCAACCATTTTTTTATTGAATTTTTTATAATATAAATGTAAGCTTCTTGAATTAAAAAAACACTAAAAATATTAAGTTAAAAATTTTTTTTACAGAGTCTTATAATTAGGGTAGAATTCATATGAATGTTAGATCTGTAAAAAGAAAATATATCAGAGGAAAAAGTATAAATAAAAACAAGAAAAGCTTTTGAATAATTTTTTAGAACATTGCGTGTTCAAATTATGTCTGGGTCAACAGTTGCCACTAATAAGGCAGGATATAAGTGGGGAGATGCCTGAGACCAAACTCCCAATCTTATCGCTAATAGCTGAGTAAAATGTCCATTAGATCAAAAGTGCATTTCAGTCCGAGGGATGTTATCTGGTTTATGAAACTTTCACAACAATCTGAACTGCATATACTGTGCAATTCCCCTTTGTGTGATCTCATATAATTATAAAATCAGATGTATCTATATACCGTTAGCACTGTGCCTGACTTTAGAGTTATTAAAACTCACTTGAAAGTATTTTTTGATTTGAAGTAAAGAGATTTCTAAAATTGAAAGTACAATATGTTATAATTAATCAAAATATAGTCATTTTTCCATGATAACTTTTGTAAATATTTTCTCACTTAGATAAAAATGTTAATAGCATTTTCAAATTTAAAAAATATGTTTTCAGTGATACTTACTTGTTTATTATACATTTATTTCCTAATTTTAAAATAAGTTGATAATTTTTTAATTATTATTTGTGAGGATACTTTTCGTTTCATTAAGGAAATATATGGCATTTTCATTGTTTCATGAAAATCCTTATTTCAGGAATATATAAATTAATGATGGCATGAATTCTATTCAATTAAAAATAATTATTTAGTAAATTTTAATCGACTATTTAAAGTTGCGTAATTATTACTTATAGTCAAATATTTGATTTAAGAAAAATTCATGAGAATTTTAACTTACCCAATATTTTTCAATTCAAACTCATGATAAATTAGACTGTGCAATCTTAGAATTGCAGGTGTGTATGATGGAAGAACATTTTTTTAAAAAAATAGTCAATTCTATGAAAGCTTAATGCTCTGGATATTTTCGAAGCCTTTTTAGTGACATTCTTATGATTGAAAGTGAGCTTGATTATTATAATAATTTTTGGCAGAGAAATGCTGGAATATTTTTGATTTAATTTTTAATTGAAATTTTCTTTTATTTTTAACCAAATATTTATTTTAACTCAAACTAAACATGCTTATAAATTTTCTGTTAGTATATATATATATATATATATATATATATATATATATATATATATATAAAAAATATATATAATAATAATTATTATTATTATGTTTCTTTTCTTTTTTTAGGTATAAGATAGTATATTTGACTTTTGGCCTCTTGGGCATAGGTACTCTTATGCCATGGAATTTTTTCATCACAGCAAATGATGTATGTTAAGTTTTCTTTTTATTATATTTTTTATAATCAATGCTTCGTGAAGAAAATTTAAGCTAGATGGATACATTGCTTTCATCCTAATTTTATAACAATTTGTTTTTCTAATTTATTTCATAATCAATAAGAGAAGTTTTAAATATTAATAAATATTGATCTAACAAATTTTTTACTGTACTTTATTAAAGTTAATAGTCATTTAATTGAGTGCAGTTGTTTAAAGTTCGTATCAAATTCAGAATTAAACACAAATACACTCCCAATTATCTGGCTTTTATTCTATCCAGCTTTTTCTTTTATTGTAATTAAATTCGGAAGGCAAGGCATTGCATAGGTGATATTGCCAAGACATTTGAAATGGGTGTCTACTATGATCCTATGCAACATTCAAGTTCGGCCTTTAAAAATTAGCATTCTGCTTCTTGTTCTTTGTTTCATCAGTGTGTGATGAACCTTAACTGTTGTTGTTATTCCTAAAAATAGTTGTTGTAACTATAGAGTTGACGTTGCATACTATATAGCAACTAGACACAGTAAACACTGCATTTACTGCAATGATTCACTAGACACATTCACATTCTACTTGAGATAAATTGAGGCTTAGCACTCACTCATAAGTGAAAAAAATAAATATTATGACTAATACAAAAGTTTCATCTTCTGGTAGTGGTGCACAAAGAAATAAGTTCATAGGACACTGAACTATTTAACTTTTCCATTATTCGGCCTGCCCTTCTGCCATATTAGGCCTGAATTCTTGGGAGTGTACTGTATTAAAAATTATTACATATATTAGTAAATTTGTGATGTATTCAGTATATTAAATTTTTTATAAGCATGTATGAGCATTTTAATTAATATATAGTTATTTGAGTACCAGCGAAAATTTGCTAAATAATGTAGTATTCCGCTAAATTTCTTTAGCGATTTTTTGCTGGTGCCTGGCTAACGTAAAGGTACCATTATTTGATTTGGATTTCATAATTATATTAGGATCTCCAATATTTTTGTATTAGAGCTGCATTTCAAAAGAATTTTACTGCAATATGTATAAAATTCATCCACTGAAGATCATTTAAGGCATTTACTACTTTTTTATGCCTTTAGTTTTATATTTTGTTTCTATGTTTTTTCAGATTAGATTTATAACATATGTATTTATGTATTTCCACTACAGTTTTTGTTTCCTTTTACTTAAAAAAAAAATCACTTAAATATTCGAACAGCCATTATTGTAGTTCCAGTTATGTGTAAATATCAAGTGACTGATATTTATTTCTAAATTATCTTAAAATAATTTTGTGAGTAAAATATCTTTAAGATTTCATTGATTCTTTACTCTCTCTCTCTCTCTCTCTATATATATATATATATATGTATAATAATACTAATATAATATAATATAATATTTACTTTTAAAGTGTATTTATAAGTATTCTTTTTTGCTATTTAAATGATTGCTCACTTGGAGGTTAAGAAATGAAAAATTTTGGAAATGAATATTCTATATTTCATTAGTAAATTAAATTAGTTCCGTTAAATGATTCCAATTAAACTATATTTCTACTTTATAAATTATGATTAGATTAAGCCATTCAAAGTTTAAAAAATAAAGTCAAATATATCATCACAGTTAATTTATATATATATATATATATATATATATATATATATATATATATATATATAATTCGTTTAACTTTGCATCAAATATCCAGACATTTGGAAAATTTTGTTGAAGATTGTTTTGATCGAGATAAATTATTTAAAATATGATTTATATAAAGCTACTTGAAACCTGGTAAATAATCTTTTTCGAGTATTGACTTTTGATAACTATTTGTCCTGAATAAAATCAAATGTATTTGCAAATACTATTTTAAAAATATTGCATCTATATGTTCATTGTAAATTTTAGATCATTTGTAATTTAATTTAAATGATTTAATGCTATTTTTCTATTTAGTATTGGATGTATAAATTCCGCAGTACTTTGAATAAGAGTTGCATTGATCATCATAACAAAACTGAACTCCAGGCTGCATTTACAAGCTATTTGGCTCTTTCTAATAATGTGCCTTATGTTTTATTTCTCATCATTTGTACACTGTACAATAGCAGGTAAGAATTTTAGAATAGCTCAAGAACTTGAATATCAATTTATTGAGCTTAAGTGATAGCTTAACTGAGTCTAACTTATTCATTTGCAAATTCAACCAGAAATTCTGCATTTTGGTCAGTTTTTTATAACTTGGATATTATTGTACTGGTTGCATTTTTTTTTTAAAAAAATTCTTCTTAAAACATAATTATATTTCAATATAATACACTGTTCTTTTTCTATTTAAATATACATTGCACTTTTTTCTTTCTTTCTTGACATACTTTAATAAGTAATGCAATCATTTTTTTAAAACAATTGTGTATTGGTTAACAATGTATATATTTTACTATTTACTTAAAGAAACAAACAAACTTAAAGCCTGGTTGTGGTGGGAAAGTCTATAAGTATGTATTTTTAAATGTAAATTAATAATTTTCTGTTTTAATTAATTGTATTATGAAATTTTGTATTGTCAGTTGCATTAAGAAAAAACTTGTGATAATGATGAATGAATTATAATGTTGCAACTTACAGACATAATCCATACTATAGAAATGTGGATGTTAGTGTTTTCAGTTTCAAGTTGTATAATTCTTGAGATTGGCTAATTTTCTTTTTACTTGATAATTCTGCAATATTTTTAATGCCTCTAGCATTTTTTAAATATTTATTAATTTATTTTTTCATCCTTGTTAAAAAATAACTTATTTTATTTGTAATAAAAAATTTGGAAATTTGCTAAAATGTTGAAATTTATCAGAGAAAGTTTTCCTAATATATCAAAAATTTTATTAAATGAAAAAAAAAGCTTAATTGTTTCATTTTAAAATTCTAATTTTTAAAAAATATTAGACCAATTGTATTTGCCAATTAAAAGTTTTAATTTAAATTGTCAGGAATATCTATTATAAAGAGAGCAACCATAAAGATACCTCTATATTTGAACAAAATATTAAAGTATTTCATCTACTTATATCAATAATTATATTTCTAAGATAACAAATGCTTCCTTAAATAATTTTTCAGATTATCTAAGCGGTTTCGTGTTCTTGGTCCTTTGATTATCCTTTTCCTATTGTTTGGTATTGTTACAGCATGCGTTGAAATTGACACTGATAGTTGTAAGTCTTTTTTTTTTTAAATATTAATTTTGAATTCTATTTTTTTCGTCTGGCTTTTGAACAATTCTGAAAATAAATTTTGTGGTAATAACAGTGATGTATTGAGTCCCAAAACATAATTAAAATGTTAGTTTACATTGGTAAAGGAATCGAGATAATCAGAAATATGATTATATTTAATCTTAAAACTAACTTACATACCATAGTTTTCTGTTTACATGATATCTGTTATGTTATATGTGTAGGACATATATATTTCTTTTTGCTCTCCTTTCTCCTTGTAATATCCCAGGGTAATAATAGTTAATATTTTATATTGGTATATTACAGCTTTTTGTGACTAGCTAGTTTACTATGATTATTGGTTATGTAAAATTTCAACTGCATCTTTTGTAAGTAACTTTATCCTGATGACTTTTGTTGCAAAGTAATTTTAACTTTCAAATCTTAATAGTCATGTTAAATACTACTTGAAAGCTGTATATAATTATGTTCATTCTACTATATGTCTACTTTTTCGTCATTTCATTCTAAATTTGAAGTTTAATTTTAAATGGTAAATGGTTAATCTTCAAATAATTCAATAATGTTCTTGCAAAATTAAATCATACTTGTATGAAATCATACTTTTTGTAGGAAAGCCAGGAAGAATAGAAATTTAGCATTGAAGTTTTATACGTAATATATTTTATGACTATATATGTGCAGAATATATAGTGGCCTTAATTTATTTACTTGTTCCATACATTTTTATATTTGAGAAGTAATAAGAAACTTTAGTGATATATTTCCTGATTGCTGTGATGTTAATAATATATAGTGAACTATTTTTTCCCGTAAAATATATTTTGAATGTGCAAAAATTTATTTGTTCATGTGGAATTTCTAAAAAGGAATATATTTATTGTTTTTTTAAGCTAATTAATTTATTGATAATGAATGTATACTTGGAAAATATATGATAGTTTAATTTTTTTTGTTCTTTTGATTTATTTATTTCTTGAATTAATCTTCTGTATTTGATGAAATTTATCCAGCTTTCATAGTATTTATTTATTTTATCTGAATTCATAATATTTTTATGTGATTTAAAATATTATTACTTTTCATTTCTGTCTTACTGCATACTTCAAATTTTTATTTTCATTTGGTCAAATCTTTCCTTGTGTTTTTAGCAGTAATAACTCTAAATGTTTGTACTAAAAGATATATAATTATTTATGAAATTTTATTTCAGAATTTGTGTTTAGTATATGTCCTGTTAATAATAAAATTTAATTTTTAAAGGCTTTTATGTTATAAAAAGCTTTTCTTATTTTAGGGCAAATGGGCTTTTTTTCACTGACTATTTTAATTATTATAGCTGTTGGAAGTAAGTATTGAAACTATAATGCATTACTTATTTGTTTAAAAATTTACATTGTTTAATTTAAAATATGTACCTAAACCTAATTTTGATATTCATAGATTATTATATACATGCATAATAAATAATACATAAATAAATAAATATTAAAAAAATATATTGATTTGATTTTCTCTGATGACCATTTCATTTATTTTTGAAGCACTCTTGAAATACTGTTTAGAAATTTTTTTTTTACATCATGTATATTTTTTAGTATATTGCCATTATTTCAAATATTACCTTCCATATGATTAGAAGACCCTGCGTAATAAAATATTGAATTCATTTAAATTATTTTCTTAATGAGTCGTTTGCAAATAATTAGTATAACACATCATAATTATAACTTATTTCTAACATTTAACATAAAGCAAACAAAATTTTTGAATGAAATTTTTTAATGTTTTAATTAAAAAAATCAGTGATTGTCTTATTTTGATGATTTGCTGTATAAAAATTAAGATCTAAAATTCAAAAATTTACCATTTTTGAATAAATTTTTTAAAGTTTCATATCTGTATTAATAAACCATATTGCAATCAGGATTTCAAAATAATGTTAAAAATTTTCCCTTTAGTTGTGAGTGCTGTTCTTCAGTCTGGTGTTTCTGCATTTGCAGCTCTTCTTCCAGCTGAGTATATGCACATTATGATTTTAGGACAGGTAAAAAATTTTAATATTTAATCAAATATCGGCACATTTCAAACTACATTTTAACCCGTTTATGTATTAATCATATAAGAAATAATCTTATTATTTATTTATTTTGCAAATAATAAATTTAAAAAATTTAGCCAGTAGTTCTAGCTCTTGGCTTAGTATGATTGTTAGTTAAAGAATTTGCCATCAAATATCTTGGCTTAGTATAATTGTTAGTTAAAGAATTTGCCGTCAAATATTTGTTATTTTTTTCTAATGTTGAATGTTTTTTATTAGTCTATTGCAGGTATACTGGCATCTGTAGCCCAAACTTTATCTTTGCTTGGTGATTGTGATTCCATTAAAAGTGCTTTAATCTACTTTTTCTCCTCTGATGCTGTGATAATTCTTACCTTGATCTCGTATGCTGGCATACAAAAATCAGTATGTGTTTTATATAATTCATGAATTAAAATATTCTTGTTCTAATCAATAGTTATTATTTTAGTTAAACATTTTTTTAAATTTAAATGCAAATTTTCATTATATATTTTATTTTGTTGGAAATATTTCAAAATTCATTTAATCTTTAAAATATTGAAATAATTAGAAGTTCACAAAAATATTCATACAAATACGTAGTAGAAGCTCATCAGTTAAGAAATAGTTTGATTTCAACATTTCATTGCCCAAAAATGAGAGTTATTCAAGTGCTATCAAATTGCATGACATAACATGTAAAGATCATGTAAAACTAATTTTTTTGAAGTTGTAATAAAAAAAATTAAGGTTAAATTAAAATATGTAGGAAATAGGAAATAAATAAATAAATACGAAAAAGTGTCTAAAAATTTGGTCTGATATAGTTAAAGAATTCCCAAGATGTAAAAGTAATACATTATATAAAAATGGACCTTGAACTCCTAAAACCATGGAAGATATTTGCTCTCCTATCTATGCTTTTTTATTTCGATCATGATCTTGAGCTTTAAATTTTCTGCTTTCAAATTTTCCTCTTGTGTTTGTTTTTTGGAATAATGATAAATTTGTACCCTCAAATGATTGTTACACAACTTCAATGACAAATATTTGCATTCATTTTGCTTCTTACGGGCAAATTATAGAATAAAAAGGCCAGGATAACCTGGCTGTTAGAGTGTTGAACTTGTATTCCTTATGTTGCGGGTTCGAGCCCCACTGGCCGAAATTTATCCACGTGAGTGGTGGCCGGCGCTTGTTAAATCTGTTGTGGTCACAAAGTCCCCCGTAACGAAAATAATACCATGGGGGGCACTGGGTCAGAGGTGATCTTTCTTTGTTCCAGATCTAAATTATCATTGATCAATGAATGAATAAGATGCATGAATAAAGTCTGCCCTGTAAAAAGGGTTTGCGACATGTGTGAACTAGAAATCAGATTTCTGTCCTCAGATGTTGAGGAGTCCATACCCTCAAAAGCTTCTGCATCCTTCCTTCTGCTGTGAAGCGGAACATGACAACAACAACACATAATGAATAATTATGCAACTGCCTTATAGTTAATAAACAAAATAGAGTTTTTGAAGAGTTGGTGGTTTGATCAGAAAAGCTACTGAAATGCGTATTTTGAATTTTTAATAATATCAGCACAGTTAAGTTTTAGTAATTGAGAGAAAAATTCAAAAACTAGGAAAGAGTTGGGAAAAATATAAAAATAAAAAAGTGGAAATAATAACAAGCTGTAATTTTACCCCCCCCCCCTAAACTGTCAATATATTTAACATATTTTAAATGTATAATTATTATTTTACTTTTAGTATTATTTAACTGTGTGAAATATTTGTCATAATTTGATTTCGTCTCATGTTCTAAACAAATAACATTTGGAAAAATGCTGATATTATTAGAATTAGCAATGAAAGGAAGGGAATTAGTAATAATATGCTATTATGAATTTGATTGATTTCGAATTTTTTGTTTTGTTTTCCAATTGAATTTTACGAAAGTATTTATAGTCTAGATTCTTAGGTTATAAGTTTAAAAAAGAATCAGAATTTTTTATATTTCTTGCTAATCTGCATTTCTGTTGTTGTTGTTGCGTCAAATGGCACTTGTCATGGACAAGCCCACCGCTGAACCCAGCAGCAGATTAAGCCTAATGAAGCGTCTCTTGTATTTGAGTAGGGCCAAGAGTACGACTTTGCTACCCACTCACCACATTCACTTGCACAACCCCTTTTTACAGGGGGGCACATTCACACATCTCACAGATAGCACACAGAAGAACAACCATGCCTGAACCAGGACTTGAACCCGGGACCTCCAGAACACGAGGAAGACGCGCTACCTCTGTGCCAGCTAGCCGGCAATCTGCATTCCTATTGGTGTATATAGTTTTACACAACCTTTTTATATTAATAATTTCTTCTGTATATAAAGGCAAAAAATGAAATCAAATAGAAAAAGTAATCAAAATCTAAAAGCATGTTCTGTAGTATTTATTTTCAATATTGATCATTATGTTATTTCAAGCTAGGATATAAATGTAACTAAATTAATTTATATCTGAAACATTTTGTTGAAACTATTCATTAAAACTTATTTTAAATCATTATGTAATGCATTGTAATTAATTTAGCATGTTGATTTTGCTAATTAATTTAGCATTTATTTATTTTTTAAATAATTTTATACTTTGAATTAAAGTTATTTATATAATCTGGCATACTTAATGTTCTAAAATTTCTTTTACAGGAATTTTTTAAATATCATACTTACAGCTTGAAAGGTAAATTATTTATTGTTTTTATAAAAAATTAAAAACTTTTTTTTTTCAATTTGCTTTATATTTTACTAATTTTTTTTCTTTTTGTAGAAGCTACAGCTCTTAAAGATGTGTCAGGAGTTACTACTAGAGAAACAATTTCTATTTTGCATCTTCTGAAGCAGGTTTGATATTTTAATGTTTATTGAGCAATTATATACACGGACTGAAAATAGATTCATACTACTAAAAAATATTGCTTCTGGAATTTATAAATGATACCATCTTTTTATTTAGCCCATTTATTAAGTATGCACCATCATGTTCATGGTGAATCTAAAATGGAGTGTCTTACTTTTCATACCTTTAATTAGCTGAATGAAGCAATGAGACTATGCATGAGGTATACTCTAATACAGAGGTTCTCAAAAGGTGGGTCATGTCCCCACGAGGGTCATGATGTGTGTCCAGGGGGGTAGGGAGATATGGAAAAAATGATTAAAGAAAATTAATTTATTGCTGTAGTTTTCATTAAAAGAAATGTATAGCATATGCATACAGCTGATCTTTCTATTTGCGCATGCACAGTTTGAGATTTTTACGCATGCGCGGATAACTGTAGAGTTAAAATCGAAATTATAAATTTTTTAATATTATTCTAATAGGATATAGCCTCCCCAATAAATGCTGCACAAAATGGTATAAATTTCTCCAATATCCATTAACTATTTATTGCATTTTTGGGATTCAAACATACAGACGCTTCCAGGAGAATTCATTTTATACTATGTATAGATGCCCCTATACGGGGTATGCAATTTTGATACCGATGATGTAACTTCCAAGACAAAACTCGCTTCCAAGAAGATATTTTTGAAAAACCATCATGATACTCTTATACAATGGTTCTCAAAAGGTGAGTCGTGCCCCCACGGAGGTCGTGTTGTTTGTCCAGGGGGGTCGCAAGTCGTGGAAAAAATGTTTAAAGAAAATTAATTTATTGCTATAGTTTTCATTTAAAAAAAGAGTACACATAAAGCTTTTAATACACATACAGGTTGGTTTTTGTTTTCTATTAGCTAATGGGATAGATGAGCTTGTTTGAAATTAACCAATTTTTTAATGTCTGGAATGACCTTTGTAACACACAAAGCAATGTCATTTTCCAGTGTCAAACGATTTCTTGATTTTATTTTTAAATTTATCATTATGGAGAATCCTCGTTCACAGTTGTAATGTGTAGAAAATGGCATCAAAGTTTTTTATGCTGTTGTGGACTATTCTGGGTATTACTTTTTAACACATAATCAAAATTTGTCGATATAAGCTATGTTAAAAGTTACTTTAGCAGACTGATTACTCACAATCTCTATCAGTTGATCACGATGAAGGTCAGCTTTTGATATGGCTTGCTCACTGGACGGATTGACTATCCCCACAATCCCCACTCATATCCTTAACAGGAATGTAATCTGTAATCTGTTCAATCAATGTTTTGAGATGAGATGATACTAGTAAAGAGAAAGATGAAGTGTCAAGGGATGTGGCGCCATTACCCGACAATTACTCTACAAACTCTTGAGTATGTGTAAAAATTTTTAAATCTCTGCTTAAACTTAGAGTTAAAACTTTGAGGGGAGTCACCAAAATATTTAGTCTAAAAAGGGAGTCGCAATGTCTAAAAGTGTGAGAACCCCTGGACTAAAGGAATGTTGAATTTTTTAAAGAAAATGAAGTGTTATGAGAAGTTGAATTTTCCTCTCACCAAATCACAAAAGAGAATAAATTTTATAGATTGTTACTAGGGAAAGTTTTTGATAGTTATGCCAGAATGCTAGTCTAGTTAATTTTAGAAGATTAATGTAAGGAATATCTACAAATTCCAGTAATAACATGCCAGTCATTATACATATTAGGCCACAATTCTAGTTCTCTCAGATTTTCAAATCATATTGCTGGCAGAAGGAATCCTCTCCTGAACTTTGGTCATATATAATCAGAATTCTTTCATAATTTCATACGTGCATTCAATATTATGGCTTTCAAGAAACAACACTAATACATTTGTAATTTTAGATTTATTCTTTTAATATTAAAATCTTTTTTATACTTCATTGAAAACAGTAATTTGGTTTTAACTTTTTGTAAAATTTATTTTATATATTAACTACTTCCTTTATCCTATCACTTTTTTTAAAAATATTTTTTTTACAGATATGGCCCTATGCAGTGACAATTCTTCTCGATTTTTGGGTGACTATTGGTATATTTCCAGGATTAGCAGTTTTGATTGAACCACAGTCTCAAGGAAATATATGGAATGGTAAAATTAATTCTATTACATTATATGTTAGTTTTAATTTCCAAGAAGTATTATTACTATTTCTACTTCATTGAAAACAATAATTTGAGAAGGAATTTCTATTGAGAAGGAATCACAAGAAAAGTGTTTTAGAGTATAAAATGAATCCATTAAAGATTTATACCACACAGAATTTACATTTGAATAATATTTTTATTGATTTTTATTTTATTAATTTTTTTTCTGAGAATGTCATTGTTTAGTTTTTATATATATCAAGACAAATAAATAATCAGGGACAATGAATAAAGTTAAAAGTGATTGAATTCTTTTTATTTTATTCTTTCTTTTTTTTTTCTCTATAGAAATAGTGAAATAATTCTTTATTCTTTCCCGTGAAAATTTGTTGAAACAAATATTAAATTTTCCTAACTGAATGATTTAGTAGTATAATTCATTATGTAAATTAGCAGATGTTATTAAACATTCTGACTCAGAACTACACAATTTGAGCTTCAAGATTTATTTATTTATCTTTTCGATATTGCAATTTGTAGGTCATTGTTGTATAAACATTCTATTTTATTGCAAGTAAACATTAATTATGGATTGTCTTTTATGGAATATGTTTTAATCATGTGTTATTCCTAGTCATTAAACTTCCTAAAATTTTAATACTGATTAAGGAGATTATATATTTTAGATTTTCTTAAAATTCAAAATTAGTTAAAATTAAATTGAATTTACAAAATATTATTTCTAATATAATGCCTTTAATCATTAATATAATTTAAATTTATATTAATCAATGATAGACAGTGTTAAGTTTTATAAATTTGTTTTTTTTTTTTTTTTTGAAAATCTTGTATAATTATCGCCACAAATTTTAATTTAAGAAATAATTAAGTATTTGAAATGTAATGTAAAGCATTTTGACTGATGTTTGCAGCAGGTATAACATAGATTCTAGATAATATGGGAATTTATTTATTTCGTGATATTTAAGGGCATTATACATATAAAGCTTGACTTTATTAAAGAAATTAATTGTTAAAAAAAAGCCACAGAAAACTTTAAATACTGCAATTTTTTTCCTTAAAAAACTAACCACTAATTAGATTATGTAATCTGTGTGGAAGATTTTTTTCCATACTATTGTATAAACACTGAAGTGATAAAAGTCATGGGATGACTGTTAATATCGTGTCGGTCCTCTTTTTGCCTGGTGAAGTGCAACAACTCGACGTGTCATGGGGTCCACAAGTCATTGGAAGTCCTCTGCAGGAATAGTTAGCCATGCTGTCTGTATAGACGTCCATAATTCTGAAAGTGTGGATGGTGCAGGAGTTTGGGCACGACGGACCTTTCGATGATGTCCCTTAAATGCTCGATGGGATTCATATCGGGCGATCTAGGTGGACAGATGATGCGCTGGAATTGTCCGGAATGTTCTTCAAACCAATCGGGAACAGTTCTGGCCCGGTGACATGGCGCATTGTCATCCATAAAAATCCCATCATTGTGTGGGTACGTGAAGTCCATGAATGGCTGCAAGTGATCTGCAAGCATCTGAACATAACCATTTCCAGTCAATGATCGGTTCAGTTGCACCAGAGGACCGAGTCCATGCCATGTAAAAACAGCCCACACCATTATGCAGCCGCCACCAGCTTGAACAGTGCCTTGCTGACAGTTTGGGTTCATGGCTTCGTGGGGTCTGCGCCACACTCGAACTCTACCATCAGCTCGTAACAACTGAAATCGTGACTCATCTGACCACGCCACGGTTTTCCACTGGTCTAGGGACCAGTCGATCTGCTGACGAGCCCAGGAGAGTCGCTGCAGGCGATGTCGTTCTGTCAGTAAAGGCACTCGAGTCGGTCTTCTGGTGTCATAGCCCGAGGAAGACAAATTTCGCCGCACGGTCCTATCGGACACGTCCCTCGTACGTCCCACATTGATTTCTGCAGTTATTTGACGAAGTGTTACGTGTCTATTAACATTGACCATTCTACACAGACGTCGGCGGTCTCGGTCGTTAAGTGCCGGTGGTTGCCCACTGTGCTGTCCATGATGGGATGGGATGCCTGAAATTTCGTACTCTCGGCACACTCTTGATACTATGGATCTCGGAATGTTGAATTCACTAACGATATCCGCAATGGAATGACCCATGCGTCTAGCTCCAACTAACATTCCACGTTCAAAGTCTGTTAATTCTCGTCGTGCCGCCATAAATCACGAAAAACCTGTTCACATGAATAACCTGAACCGTTCACATGAATGCCGAACTGCGCATTTATACTTTTTCGCTGCGATACTACTGCCATCTGTATATTTGCATATTGGTATCCCATGACTTTAGTCACTGCAGTGTATAAGCAATAAAGTATGAATATACTTTATTTTAGTTGTTAAAAATAATATCCCTCATTTGAGAAGGGTATCAAAGCTACTGAATGTTTTCCAATAATTATTTTTTCACTTTTTGTATTTTGAATTATCCCTCCCCTTTTACAAAATTGATTTTTATTTATTGAGATTGCCATAATTGGACTTTTACTGTAAATTATCTGGTTTTGTTTCCATATCAAACAAGATATTTGCAAATTTAATAAATTTTGTATTCTGTTTCTTTAGCTATCAATTTATAAATGAAAAGCCATGCTAATATGCTCCTTTGCAATTTAAAAATGTTTTTTATTTCTATTCTCCCCGATTTTATTTCTTTATTTATTGACATTGCCAACTTTTATTGTCTCCAATGAAACATTTTTTATTTGTAAGTTGAAATTCTAAATTTCTAAGCCAATTGTTTGTTTAGAAACTATTGGAATTTTATTGTATATGTTTAAATTTATTAATGCAACAAACTTTAGTGATGATTATTTAAATATGTGTATATTTAAATTATTGTTATAATTCCATTGTGGTCATGTAACTATGTACACCACAGTAATCAATGCTAAAAGCAAAATTTTTGTAATGAAGCATAATAAATCTAACTTATTTTTATAATTTTCCATTTCAGGGAAGCTGTTTATTCCTGTGACTTGTTTCTTACTCTTTAATATTAGTGACTTTTGTGGACGCATTGTAGGTGGATGGTTACCTATAGTAAGTATTATAATATGAAAAAGTCATAATTTAATTTTATTATAATTTTTTGTTACATTTTATTTGTTAGCGTTTATGAAAGAGAGAGATGGAGAAAATAAATAAATTTTTGTGGAATGTTGATAAATCAGGTGCACTTTTATAATAATTCTTCTTTAAAGTAAGTGTTGCTCATAACTGTTTTTCTTTCAGAAAATTTAAATATGTGATGGATATTGTTTATATGATATTGTGTATATGATAATTTGTAGTATATGTTTTCTAATGAATAATTAAGAATATTCTAACTGCAATTTCCCGGTATAAGTTTGATCCAATTATTGAAATATCATTGGTGACAAATGAATTCATTAATGATATTTCAATGATTAGGATATTTCTATTTAATTTTAGTTATTTTATATTAAAATAAGTTTGGATGGAAAAACTGTCAGTAGAAGTACTTTATAGGAAAAGTTTGTATTTTTAAATAATACTTTACCAACAGTTTATTTAACTGAATTTGCCATTTAATGCAGATTTATTCATGATTTTTAAAAATATCCTTTTCTTCATAGTCCAGTTTGAAACGAATGCATTTGCTGACTTTCTGTGCTTTGCGTCTTGCCTTTTTCCCTTTGGTGATGCTATGCAACCTACAGCCACGGTATCACTTGCCTGTCATGCTGTCCAGTGATTTATATTACATAATATTGATAACAATGCTGGGCTTTACCAATGGATATTGTGTTGCTGTAGCTATGGTAGTTGGAATAAAGTAAGTTTATTGTTTTAAAATTCCTTTATTTATATTTGTTTTTTATGCTATTAAAAATACATGAAAATAAATTACTAGATAGAATTTTAATATGTTATATCTGAAAATCTGATAATGAGGAATAGAATTAATTATTTTTCTAACTGCTTTTTTTTTTGAAAAATTTATTTGAATATCATGCTAATTTAATTTTTTTTGTGAAATATTATATTTTCTAGTATAATAAGCACATATATTAGAATGTATAAAAAATGATGCATTTTTATAATTATTATAATGCTATTAATATGTTTTTGAAATTTACCATCATACATATTATAAAAAAAAATGTTATGATCATGGAGGAACTTATATTAAAGAAATACTCATGTCACAGAAATTGCATTATGAAAAAGTTGCTTTTTAACTTTCTGGAATTTATCATATAAAAATGAAGTTCATTGGAGACATAAATATAATTTTACCCTTTTCAAATAGATGCTGTTTAGACAGTTGGTATGTAAGTGAATCTGAAAATACATGTCTTTGAAAGATATGATAGTAACTTTTGATTATGGCCTCTATTAGCTCTATCAACCTGAATTTGCTCTATTCAACTTAGTTGTGAAATAATTTAGGAATAAAAGGTAATTTTCCTCTTGCCATACATGTAAAAGAGAAGATCCAATGTGTTTCAATGCATAAAAAATCGCTTTGTGTTTTGAAGTTTTAGTTTTAGAAAGTATTGCTTGTTTGATTTTTTTTTTAAGATTACAGAAGAAACATAATTTTTGGTGTGCATATTTGTAATAAACATATTCCATTGTATGCAGTGTGTATAAAATGGTTTTGATGTATAAAAATAAAGATTTTGATATATATGGCAAAACATATAAAATTACAAAAAAAAAAAAAAAAAACTCCTTCTTGTATATACCCAATAAACAAAATGAAAATTATATATTCACTCATACATTTGATTACGTGTGTATGCTGTTATTATAGCTCAAATAAATCCATAACAATTGATCTGAAATGAGCTTGTATGTAAATTGCTAATCAAAACAAAAAACAGTGAATGAATTTAGAATTTATTGCAAAATCATAATCAACTGAAGAGATGTATTGCTTTCAGATGCACCACCATTGTAAAAACATAACAATTATGACATCAAGGTTTGTTAATCATTCGATAAGAACAATGTCTGGTAAAATTGATGCAGTTATTCTAGATTATCGATGATGACAGTTACTCAATATAAAAAAAATGTTGATTATAAAATAGTCCTAAACAGAAACTAAATTGCTGTTGAAGGTGATATAATTTCCCACATGTAATAAAACAGGTCAGGAAAATTTCAGAAACACTTTTTGTATTAAAACAAGCCAGCATTTCAAATTACCATTTCCCCAGAATTCTTTTTGGAGAATGCTTATCTTCAAAACAACCAGACTTTTATCACAGAATATGTTGCTTGAAAAATTAAGAGTTTATGGTATATGATGAAAAATGTTTTGACTAAATCTTTAATTTTGGAGTGATCAAGATATTTTTATATACTTGAAAAGGAGAGAAATCATTAATATTTAGGAAGCAGAAGTTAATATATGAATATGGATGTTAGCTAGTAATCATTATGCAATGTATAAACTGGATTTTGTAGACATATAAATAGTGAATTAATTTATAATAGCTCACAGATTAAATAACAAAATGAACCAATATTATGTTTATATCAAATACACATATGCATGAGGACATTTTTTAAAAAGTTAAATATGATCAGTTATTACAAAATTAATTTAGATGTTGTGTTTTAACATGGTTATTGGCGAAAAGTGTGAAGTTTGATTCACCATGAACAAGTTAAATTAGTTTCTTATTTTTAAAAACTTTCATGCTATTAATATATGTGTTGTTTTCTTAACTTTTTATTCTTGCTATATATATTTATTTATTTCAAGGTCAGTGAATCCATTACTTCAAGAGATGACAGGAGTTATTCTTTCTACTTTTCTGGGTGCTGGTTTAATGATAGGGGCTCTTACATCGTATATTTGTATACAAATAATTTAAAAACAAATTTCCACAAAATGCATAGTCAGGAGGAATACCTACTGTTCCTTTTCTGCCAGTGTTAAATCCAGCCAGTTTTTTATGCACTACACAAGACCACATAAATGAGGCAATTATGGAGTATCTGCAGCAAGATTTTGAATACGGATACACAATCACTGTTTTGTAATATAAGTTTATAAATTTTATATTTTACAACTCTTTATCTTATATATTATACACTGCATAACAGCCACCGGATTTTTTGTAATCTTTAAGGAATATTGTGATAATGCTTTTCTATATAATGCATTTAGCATTATATTTTTTGTATAAAAATGATTAGATGCTATGAAAATTTTCCTTGTATTGATCATTATGGTGAATGCTATATGAATTTTTCCAAATATTTTTTTATCAGCATTTATTATGTATCCAAATAATTTTTCGTCTATCTCTTTAATGAGTTTTGCCTGTTGTACAAATATTTGTTTTTTGGTCTTACAGTTTCTCATTTTATTTAAGTTTTATATAATCTGTTTAATTGTAAATTGGATTTTATGTCTCTTTTAGGAGTACAATTATTTACTTCAATAAAAGATGCTTGAAATGAATCATTTTTTTAATCAAATGATGATCACTTAATTTAAAATATACCTAATACTTAGTGTTCATATAGTATATTATTCAGAATCGTTTTATACAAAATAGTACCTTATGGTACGTTATTTGAAAGTAAGAAAATATTAAGACAAAAATATTGAAATTTACTCCCTCCTCCCCATAAAGTAGTTTGGAAGCAAGCAGGAAATGCATTTCAATGGAATTACTTTTAGTGTGATTCAACATATTTTTAGTAGAAGTAAAACAAGTGTCATTATTAATTTGTAAAGAATGGAATATTTAGTTAAGATTAATTGTTCCCGATGATTTTCATTTAACAAAGAATCACATATATGCATTATAATTCTTTGAATTTCTTCCCTTTCTCAAATACAGAAAGTAACAGAAAATAAATATTTGCAGAATTGTGATCCTAAATCTTTATTTTTGAGACTATTACATTTAATTCTCCTTAAGAAAATGTACATAAAATTCAAGTTTTCTCATTGAATACTATATTTGTGTTAACATAATTTAATTTTATTTATAAAAACTTTGATCTATTCACTTAAATAATGTTATATTTTAAAGTTTAAAAAAAACTATCATACATTATTACTTGTTATTTGATAATTAAGAAATAAAATATATCTATGCTGTGAAATGATTTCAAAATAAATTCTCATTCTATGAAATACTGCAAAAGGTAAAAAACCCTAAAAAGTGTACTGTTTAATAGATATGTTAAGGCTACTAGGAATATATATATGGATGAAAACAGCCTTTAATTTTATTCAGAAAAAGTCAAGAAGCTCTTATGGTTAGAGGATTAATCTATGTAAAGTGGAGTAAATTAAATAAATCACCAAATTAATTCATGCTTTTAAAAAATTCTTTAATAGACAAATAAATAGACATTTTACAAGTGGTTTGTAAAATAATACATGAAATATACTAAAATTATTCTTTGAAACAATAACCTTCATCATAAACCAATTTTAATATTTAAGTAAAAACATATCAGAATGACAAAAAAAATAATAAAGATATAATTTACAGAAAGCATCACATCAGATCATGATTTATAAATCAGCTGCAGTAGAAATAATATGTGATGTGCAAGAAATTAATAAAAACTTAATTCTATGATGCATTCTGCATATATTTCAAGCCATGAGAGTCATTTAAAGTTAAGGCCTATCCGAATTATCATAATTACTTTTAATCTTGTAATATACTTTGAGCATAGTTCATTGAATTAAAATCTATTTTACAGGTCAAATTTCATAGCTATACCATACAATTTAATCTTATATATTACACTAATTTACAAATATATATTCACAATGTCCCAAATGAAAATAATTGACATTTTACCCTATTCATAAAAATAGGAATTTCATCAATAAGATTTGGATAAAATGAATTTTCACCAATCAAATTAACTTAAGTGACATCTAAAATTAAGATCCATAAAATGCACTAAATATGGCATGACAAGAAATTTCATTTATTCACACTTTTTAATATATAAATTTTAGAATGGAAATATAATAGAAAAATTAATGTATATTAATTGTTTTTTCCTGTCATTTTTTGAATAGCAATAAACAGTTCAATATTGATAAAATTCTAAATGCTGTTAGTGAAGAAAAACAATTGATATTCATGCATTTCTTTTTCTGATTAATTTGTGATGAATACCTAGTT
The DNA here is from genome assembly GCA_026289955.1 of Argiope argentata. Lineage (NCBI taxonomy): Eukaryota > Metazoa > Arthropoda > Arachnida > Araneae > Araneidae > Argiope > Argiope argentata. The sequence goes on along the minus strand of JAOUZG010032472.1, from coordinate 1,885,905 downwards.
TTTCTTTAATCGAGACAATAAAAAATGATCAAAAGGAAAAGATTATTCATAGGAGAATTTGCTCTAATATATATATATATAAATTTCACTTGCTTTTTTATGCTAACAAATTTTTTAAATAAAAATAAGTTGGAAAAAGTTTAGTAGTCATCTTTGCAATACAATACAAAAAAATATGATTATCTACAATTAATAACTAAAACAGATACAATGAAAATGAATTTAAGTAAGTAAAATGCATATAAAATGCTAAATTATACTAAATGACTAACAATGAAATTAATACTATAAAATAAAAAAAAATCTTTTACAGTTATACAAGGGAGAGTTAATTTTCCCTCAACAGATTTAATACGACTGAAAATTCATTTATACAAATTTCATCTTGTGTGAACTTAAAAAAAAAAAAAAGTTGCAAATAAATACTAAAAAACATTAAAAGGGACAGATTTCTTGAGAAGACATATGACATTGGGCCTACGATAACAGCCCTAAATCATATTACGTTTTACATGATATACTATACAGATCTAGCAGAATCTCTTCCCCCCCCGAAAAAAAAAACTTTAAACACAGTTATCATTTTCAAGATGGCGCACCCTAACCCTTTGTTTATAATGATATTCCTTTAAATATGCTTTAATTTTCTTGGGCAACTTCAGTTCATTGATCCCATCATACTTTATGTGATCTGAAATAACTGCACGACATAGATGTTGCAAATCAAACGGAAAATTACGATGCACAGGTATAGTCAACATGGGTTCAAAAAACATGCAGCAGATTGGATTTTTATAATGCTCCACTAACCCACAAACAGTTGAAGATGTAAAAACATTAGGGTCATGCGAATCGAAGCTGAACTTGTGGTTGAGTTGTTCAATACGAGCATGGAGAGTGCGTCCGTAGCGGCGAAAACTAACACTGAATAAAAATTCCTCCTGAGCACTGTCTCGAAGTAGAAAGGTACCCTCAGGCTTCTTGTCCAACTGTTTTTCAGCTTTATACCGGTCCATTTTCCCCCAATAGAAACTACAATTAGTGATTTCTAATAGATCGGGAACAAGATGGTGTACATAATCAACTTGGGTATGGGCATTTGAAGAAAAGAGGTTAAGGCTGCAAGACCGTCTGTCAATGGCATTGTGACGGTTTTCAACATTGTAGCCAACATTTCCATATTGTATGATCAGTGGGCTCTGTACAATAGATAGTCTCATATGTTCCTGGAGAGCTAAGGTCAGTTCACTAATACTAATTTCGTTGATGGATAAAGGCTGTTGAGAAGATGATTGACAAGTAATAAAAAGATTACTACTGGAAGCCTCTCCCATCTAAAAAGAGAAAGAAATATATAAACTTCCAACATAAATAAGATAAAAAGTTACTGAATACCCCTAGTATATGCACACATATACACAACCCCACACTGTGTGTATGGTCCAGTTACCTTGATAACGTAATAATTTGAGTAATTTTATTTGGATTTTAAACAGCTTGGAATATGTTGGAAGAAAAGTAAAAAACAGAGTAATTAGTAGAAACATCTAGTTTACCATCCATGCAAATGGACCATCTAGTTTAATGACTATGCAAATTTTTATTTCCGCATAATAAATTCCTTAATATTAAAAAAACAAATCAACAAACTGACTTAGCATTGTATTTAGGCCAAGAACTTGCATATTTAATTTCTGCAATTGTTTAAAAGTTATGCACTTAAATGATTTTCAACCTACATTTAATGTTTCTAATATATATTAGAAACATTAGTTGTGGTTTAAAAAATTAAATAAAATTGCTGCCTTTATTTTATTTCAATATTTTGAAATTGTATAAATAAAATTTAAGTAGAGATTAAAAGTTTGAATAAGACTAAGTAAATAAAGCAGGAAAAAGATTTAATTGGAACAAATGTAAAAAAGATCAGCTTAAAAATTTCAAGATTTTGAATGTATTTTAATAATTTTTTTCATGGCAGCAAGAGAGTGAGATTATTTTATTTCTCAAGTAAAACAGGGAAATCTTGCACTTTCCCTCCAAGATGAATAAATTTTTATTTAATTTACCCAAATCTTTGTAATTTAATAACTAAGAAAAAAATAAATTAAATAACACATCTGGTAACTTATCAACTAAAATAATTATAATTTGGCAAAATATGTTGACATGCATCCAATATCACTTTTTTTTTGTGATGATATACACACAAATAAAATATTTCTCACTGATAACAGGATCTCATTTAAAATGTGAAAGATGTTAGTTTCTTGGGTAGTAAATAAAAAAAAAATTAAATACAGGTACAAAAGATTTAATTCATGTTTTCCTATATAAAGAAAATATCCAAAATGAAACTCACAATTATAGTTGTTAACAGGAAGTCAATTATAAAGTTGGAAAACAGCGGCAGTTAAGAGTTTAAATTATATTTTAGAACAGCAAACTCATGGTATGAAGAATAATTTCTTTAAATAAAATTCCACATAATTTGTACAATAATCATAAGTTTTATTTTTTTTTAAATAAATAATTCATTTTACTGATGTTTTTGTCAATTTCATATATATATATATTTTAAATTTCAAATCTGCCATGTTATTAAGATTAAACTACATTTTAAAAAAAAGACATTCATTAAAGCTTTTAACCAAGTATGGGTACTATTCACCACATAACAGTGATTAATTGTCAAAGATATACTTGTATACGATGCATCTTTATATATATATATATATATATATATATATATATATATATATATATATATGATACATTAAATTTTACTTTGATCATTATAAATGTATTTAAAAAAGCAACAGGTAAGATTTTAATTTCAATATTAAGAAAAGCAGATGAATTGCTCTTCCAATATAATTGAAAAATCAAAACAATTAATTCATACTTTCTATCATAAACTGATATTTATTTTTAAAAAAGATGAATAGTTGCAAACGATAATTTCTTCGAATGTAATTAAAATAAAGAGATAATTTTTTTAAAACTGAAAATCTTTGGCATTTGCCAAAAAATTTCAAAGCTTTATAATAATATTAAGTTTGCAACAAGCCAAAATATGTATATTATTTTGATAATGTCTTTATTTAAATATTATTTATCTTGCAGTAAATACTGAATTGTGTGATGTTTTATAAATTACTAGCTATGGTTGCTGCAAAATGCAACATTCCATTGTTTTTGCCTCAGGATTTAAATAAATTTGAATACAATTTATCTTTGTTTAAAAGTTCACCAAGTGGAATATCTTTATTTAAACTGCTGAAGTTTGATTGACATTAACTCATAAGGCATACTCGATTTTAATTTAATTGAAAAAAAAAAAAAGATTTTGCACAAATCTATTTTTAGATCTAATGCCAGCAAATATAAGAATCTGAAGATAGCTGGATGGTTAATTTTATTAATTTCTAAAATTAATAGAAAGAAACATTGAGCTATAAATATTTAAGAATATTTGGTACTTATGTGTTAGACTGGTGACACCAAAGGTTTAGTAACTCATAGGAGACAGATTCAAATTTGGTGATAAACCGTTGACGGCCACAAAACCAACAAAATATCAGATGGCAATTAAGGTGTGAGAATTTTTTAAAATAATGTTTTTTGCCATAATTGGAAGTTTAGCAACTTATTGACGCCACCTTAAAATTTGGCAATAAAGATCAATGGTCCAATATGTAAGTACCAAATACTTTTACATTAAAAAAACATTTTACAGTTTTTTAATAATATTTTTACACTTCAATTAAAAAAAAAAATTGATATATTAATTTTTTATAATATGTAAAAAAATATTATGAATTTTACATCCATTAAATTAAAATACCTTAACCTAAGAAAAATTATTCCGCAGCAAAAGTAATAGAATATCTATAATTTACTATTATGTCAGAGGAGGAAAAGCTGATTGAGTCGTCAATAATGTAACTAATTTATTAAAGAAATCTGGTCTCACTATTGAGATTAAATCAGTAAAATTGCATTTCAAAATATTCAACATTACCTGCTGTGGGATGTAATCACGTGAATATTCTCTGGGTACTGGAACCCTTTTATTCAACACACTTGGTTCTCGAGAACTATCACTTGATGTGGCGCCAGCACAGGCTGCTACAGCTAAAATATTTCCCTTTGCACCTTCAGAGGATAGCTCTTGAGATGTATTTTTATCAGTTCCTGCATTTTTCTCAGCTGCTGAGGAAGCTTTTGTTTTCCTATAACCAGTGCAAATACATGTCACATTCTCAATAGATGCTTCTGAAACGACGGAGCTGCAACTCTGCCATGCATCTCGGCTAAGGCTGAAAGTGCGCTTTTTGGCCTTTTCTTTATTAAAACCTTTCTGCCACTTCCCAAATGAAAAGGTCTTGAGTTGTCGTTTTACACTTTGTTTAGATTTACATGAACCATCAGAATTTTTGTGTTTTTTATCATGGGAGTGATCTGTTCCAGAGGCTTCATTTCCTTCACCACTTTCTTCACTGCCTGATGTATCATCCATGGTGTTATATTTCTTAACTAAAGAAAAAGAAATAATAATATTTTAAATTGAAAACACGAGGTTCAATAGTAAGAATATCAAAACTGATTCATGTACTAGCAAAATGGAAAAAGCCTTTCATAAAATATTTTATTTATTCTAAACCTTTATTTTGGTAAATTTACAAGGCGAATATAGTAAATTTCACAAATTATTAAAAAGAAACCCACCATAAAAAAAAATTCTATCTCCGAACTTTCGATATCAATTCCAAAAATAGCAATTGTTTTCAGACTGATCAAGTGGTTAAGAAGTTATGATTTTAAAGCATTATAAGTGATCTGTTTTTAATCCCACAATAAGAAAGCAAACAGTTATAATTTGAAATTTAGCTTCAACTCAAATAATTGGAAAACTTTATTCTAAACAATAATAATAATAATAAAAAACATACTAAGTTTTCATGTACTCGAAGTTATCACATCAATAATTTCATAACATTTTTTAAAACATGCTTTATTTATATTTTTTGACCTAGTAAAAGAATTATATGATTCCTTCCTGATAGATTTGAATCAAGCATATTGCATTGTTACATTAACTCATACATCATACAATGTTACAATTATTTGAAGCATATGTATAAAAACTTATTGAGGATTTTTTTTTGCTTCCTTAATTTACAATTTAACTAAAAAAAATTAATTTTAAATTAACAAGATAAATATGTGTGCTAACCAAAAATGCTCATAAAAAACATAATTAAATCAAACATTTAAATGAATAAAACATTTAAAAAATATGATAATCATGAGGAAGGGCATACCATCTGATTTTTTGCAGAACAGAAGAGTAAGCAAAAATAAAAGGAAATATGAACTATATGTACAATATGATTGAAATTTTATGAATTTGAATCAATTCCATATAAAAAGGCTTTCAGTTTGATCTTCTTAACTTATAAAAATACATCAAAGACTAGAAAAGAAAAAAAGACATTTTTTATTATGATTTGATAATTCTAAAACCTTAAAAAAAAAAATTAAATCTCAAGAGAAAAACATATATTTTAAATATCCCTTAAGTGCAATTTATCAAAACAGAAAATGAAAAGTGTGATAACAAATTAACTTTCAATCAGAAAAATTAATTATTTAATAACTTATCTTATTTATCATAATTATTCACTTATATAACCTTAATTATTAATATACGAGCAAGAAACACCTTCCTGTTAAAATATTAATCTAAATGACAAAGAGTAAAAAAAAATAATAAAAGTAATATTTGGCTGCTAATTTCAGTGAATTATAAAGAAAACAATTTCTTTTATTTAATTGTTGTCATTATTTTTCAGCCTGGGATTTTGAAACTAATTTTTTTATATCAATTTGAGTTGAAAATTTACCAAATCATTTTGATATGATGCAACAAACTAACAATTACAATTCAATCAAGAATTCTACATAAAAGAACTTTTAAAAAATCCACCCTTTTTATAAAAACAAGTAAATTATTAACTAGAAGATTAAGAACTGAAATATTAAAATGACTTCAAATGAAGCAAAATTGCCATTTCAAAAAGATGACATAACTAAGGTTTTTATTATGAAAAAATATATGCCTCTTATTCCCATATATTTTATACATTACAACAGGGATGCACAACCTATGGCCCGCAAACCTAAAATTGGCCCTTGTAGCACTTGAAAGTTGGCTATAAATGTTCTTAATAAAAAAAGATTAATTTAAAATACAATTAGAGTTTTTCAAATAACCAGGGGAAAAAAATCGGATATGAAAACAATTCTACAACAATATAAATATTTTACAGTTGTTCATCAAGTTTATTTACTTTTCATTACATGGCTACCTGCGAGTACGAGCTTTCATAAAGGAGAAGTTCACAGACGTGAAAAATTTTCACACATGAAAATGCAGTATAAAGATCAAATTCAAATCTTGGGTGCATACATTTGATAATCAGTTTTCAGATTTTGAAAAATGTTTAACCAAAATTGATTAATTTTTTTTCTCCATTTTCTGTTGATGTAAGTCTAGTGGATGATAGTATACGGTTAGCCTTAATTGATTTACAGAATTCTGATTTTTAAAATATCATTTTAAAGAAAAACTGATATTAGAATTTTATGAAGACTTGCTCGAGGAATTTTTGTGCTTAAAGCAAAATGCAGCAGCATGTACAACTTTTTTTGGCAGCACTTACATTTGAGAACAAAGCTTCTCAATAATAAATTAAAACAGATCAAAAGTAAGAAATAGAATAGCAGACGAGAGAACCCTTCTGTTATTCTATTTCTTATTTTGTTCTGCATATTGCCACAACCAATCTGAAGCCCAATATAAAATCAACAACTTCAAATATTCAGTCCCAGCCATCTCATTAATTTTTGTAAATTTTAATTATCAATTTTTTTCTCAAGATTTAAATTGTGTTCTCTATATAACTATCAAAAAGTTTCCTCCTGTTATTCTATTTCAAATTTGCCCTGTTTTTAGCAGAAATCTTTTTTTTTTTTCAGGAAAAGTCTTTTATTAACATCTATAATGTTTGTGTTTCATCTATTTATTTATTGCATAATGTATACATGAGTAAAATAATAACCGTAATTCATGCGTATTGTCACAAAAAAAAAAAGTATTTTCCCGTTTATAACATGTTTTAACATTCATGTGCTGCTTTGGCCTTCGACATGTTCCTTTTTCATATTTAGGTCCCTCAATCTGAAAAAGTTGAGCATCCCTGCATTACAATAAATTTATAGAAGAATTATTGGTCTGATGGATCTGAAAGAGATAAGATGGATTTTATTTTAATGCAAACTTCATTACTTATAGCATGGCTAGAAGAAAATTATACCTCAAAAATTGTTTAATAACATCATTATTAAAATAAATTATCAACAAAACCCCAAAAATGTTCACTATACAATTTAGATAATTTTCAACTTTCATTTCTCACTAAAATCAAGAACAGTTACACCATTTTAATTAGCAAAAAGTTTTCTTTTTCATATTTTAGAAATGTTTTCAAACTATTCGTAAGTTTCTATCATAAGTTATTGATAAATGATTTTAACAATAATGTAATTAAAACAATCTTAGCTAGAAATATGATAATAAAGTTGAAATCAAATTTTGATTTCAGGAATCAATTGTTTTTGTTGAGATATTTCTCACAAACATGTATTTTTATCTTGGGATAAAGAAAACTTTGAATTGCATATTTCAGAATTAATAATAAATAAAATATGAAAAAAAACCTCATTGGTAGAAATAGATAATTTAATTGTCATTTATCTAAATTAAAACAAGAAAAATATTTCAATAAGTTCACTTATATGTAGTTAAAAATAAATCCATATATTTAATAAAATATCCAATATTCTAAATAAGTGCTTATAATATATTAATACATAAAGCAATAAAACATTTTATTTACTTTCAAAATAATTAATAATCATCAAGTTGGTGATTTTCTGTAAATAAAAAAAATGTATCAAATGAAATACAACACAAAATGAAACCTTCACAATAAATTCTATTCTTTAATACTGCCAAAATTATGTTATTTCCTTTTTACCTTTTAAATATATTTTTTAGTTTTTGCCATAGATTATACCATAAGATATGTTATTCATTCTACCAAACGTTTAATATTCAGATGCAAAAACTACTAAATTTTCGACTCAAGTTACTCAACAGGAACCTATGAGCTAGTCATGCATGACATAGCTTTCATATGAAATAAGAGAAAGCTATCGAAGTACAAAATTTTTACAGAAAGAAGAAATAAATAAATTTATCTAATGAATAGAGAAAGCAGTTTACTGGGCCTGAAGAATTATAAATAAGATGCATACAATTGTATAGCAAAGTATGTCAACAGGAAACTAAATGCATTACAAAATAAAAACTTCAAAATAAATCAATAAATGAAAGCAACGAATTTTGGCGGACGGATATAATTTCATTTATATTGAGATTTTCATGACTTTAAAAAAATTAGATAAAATAATTTATTTATTTTTGTAATGATGCGAAACACTTTTAATATAAATTGAGAAATGAGGCCACTGAAAGTAAAAAGGGAAAGTAAATTTTAGGACTCTATTTAGAAAATAACGATTAAAACCTAATATAATTCAGAAAAACAAGGCAATGTTAGCAAATGCCACAAAATATATTTACGGATAATTGAAATCAAAACTAAGGATAATTTTTACTTTCAACGTGTCCAGAGTGAAGATTAATACACAAACAAACAAATAACTTGAAGAGTTACTTTATCAGTTATTGATAAAAATATTTAATCTGAATTACTTAGACGGTGCGAATTTAATCAAGAAATAAACAAGGAAAGAATTATAAATTATTATACACACATACCTATGTACACAATACAAATTCTGGATACGCCATTTTATGTTAATGAAAGCATAATTCATTTCCTTCCTTTCTCGAATCAGGTGTTCTGGTTGATGTACTTTCGTTTTCGTAAAAAAATTAATGCTAAAAATACCCCCTATAATATTTGTAATTACAATAATAAAATATTTAAGGCTGATATAAGTCAACTTAAAGGCAAAAACTGAAAGAAAAGGGAAATATATAAATGTTCCCAAGAGACATAAAAGTATTTTGTGAAATTGAAAAACTTTTATCTAAAAATAATACATTTGTAAATGAAATAATTAGTCTTTGAAAAAATCTTTTCACTGTTGTTCATTGTGAACAAATTCACTAACTTTTTATTAAAAAAAAAGAATATTTTTAGGATTTGAGAAGGAGATAAACAACTCATTTCATGATCAAATGAAAATTTACTAAATTCTCGCGTGTTCAGTAACACGGCTGTTTTTATGTAAAAACGAAATTTTGCCAATGTGTTCACAATGAATTTACGAAAAAAATCTTGTTTTTCTTATGATAGTAAATATTTTGCAGTATCAAGTGAACATGGATCTTTAAAAATTTGGGAAACATCTACAAATGCGTTGAAACAAGAATATATTTTGAAATCGTCGGCAAATATTTCTTGCACTATACTTATTTGGGGACCATATAAGCACGAAGTCGTTAGTATTTTTTATGATTTTTTAAATTTAGGCATTAATTAATACATTGTAATTTTGTTATTTGAGTTTATAAAATACAAAATTTTGATATCTTCATGAGAAAATAAAATCGCGGTAACAATCATCAATTTATCTCATAATTGTGTTAAAAATATATTAATCCGTTTATATTTGTATCTGAGTAAAAGCATGTATATATATATAGTGCTGTGTACAAAAAAGCTTCAGTTGGTTTTGTTTAGAAGCAGGTAAAAGGATGTCAAAAATAATTTATAATACCTTATTTTATGACAAAACTGTTCCTCTTTGTTTAATTTTTTCTCTTTATTTCGGTAAATTTATGCAATGACAGTTGTGTTATCGGAAATGAGACGTTTATTAGTCTTTAAAGTTCTTAATTGTTATATATATAATTAATACTATTTTGGATATACTTATATAGAAATCTGCAAATAGCGCAACGAAATTTATAATTACGATCATGTTACTAAATAAATTTGTATATTTTTGTAACAATTTCTAAATATTGGTAATGGGGTTGGATATAACTATTTGCAGAAATTTATATACAATTGATTTTTAATAGTAAAAATTCAGTAAGAGTTAAATGAATAAAGGCTGGGCATAAGAAAAAAAAATCATTAAATTCAATCATAATTTTTAACAACTAAATATTAATTGACATACCAGACTGTTCTGAGATTTGATATCATTGCCAAACTTCTATTTATTTCAAAAGGAGAATAGGGATACTATATTTAAGCTGATTAAGATCTAAATTATTTCATTATCTCATTCTTTTTAAACTTACAATTCCGTAGTGTAATTTGGATTATGTAATTAGAATTACCATAGAATGGAACTGATTTATGTCTGGGCTTTTTGTTTCAAAACACATTCGTTGTACTGAAACATTTTAAGTGATATTTTGATTTTAAAATGTGATGTATTAAATAAACTGTATAAATTCTTAATTTGATGCATGTTATGCTTTATACAACCAATGATTTTATCAAAAATCATTTTTTTTCTCCAGTCATTAACTAAATTGACTAAAATCACCTGTGATATTAAAAAAATTTGATCAATAAGTTATTTAAAATGTAAATTAAATGTTGGTTCATATCAACTAATACATTGTATTGCTAAAAATTAAAATATTTTCAAGTAAATCAGCTAATTGATTGATTGTCACAAAGCCCTTTCTTCAATTTTCATAGCAAAATTTGAAATGTTTGAATTATTCCACATCAAGATAACACTTGATTGTTATGCTTTTGTAAATGCAGATTGGGTGAAGGGCAAAATATATTGAATATTGGAATATCGACATATGTATAAACATGCAAAAACATTTTTAAAAAAACATATACAAAATCTTATAGATTCTTGACACATTATATGCTGTCTAACTCCACTTTTTAAAAAATACCTTAAAATGACCTGTTAAAGACAACTACACTAAATAACTTAAGTATTTTCATTTAGATGAATTGGCTGCATTTATGCTTTAAATAATGTTTTCTTCTTTAACTATTTAAAGTACATTTCCATTAGCCAAAAAGCTAGCAAAAAATCCACCAAATAAAATTAAAATTCCACCAAATTTCTTTAGTGATTTTTCGGTTGCACCCGACTAATGGAAAAATACCCTATTTAATTATTATTGAACCTTCACAACCACATTTTTAAGAGTAAAATTTTGAAGAAATTCTATTCTGTAGTTTCAATTACACAAATTACAAAATAATTGTGATTGTTATTTTTATTTATTCATTATGCAGTATAAGAAATTAATATGTCTGTCTCAAACATTTTGGCAATTTATTATTTTGTAGATTATTGATGGTAATGCTGGAAAGAATATCGATAATGCAGATTGTCAGTGCTTGATAATAGGTACTGAAAAAGGAGAAATTCTTTTGTTTGATTTTACAACTGAAAAGTTTTATAATCATTTTGTAAGTATAGTAAGCTTTAAAATCAATATTTCCATAAATTTATTAATTCTCTCTCTCTCTGTATATATATATATATATATATATATATACAGAGAGAGATATAATTTTATGTTTATATGAAGGAATTTTATTTTCCATTCATTAGGTTACTTCTCACACAGAAGCTGTAAGTGATCTTTATTGGCATTCAGATTCAAGTAGTTTATTCAGTTGCTCAGTAGACAAGTCAGTCAGCATATGGGATGTATCTGGAAAGTTGAAAAAGTAATTTTAACTTCTGTTATTATCATGTTAGCATTTTTTTTTTTTTTTCAAATTGAATGTTCTCTATTTTTTTTAATGATTTGTAATTTTAATTGTAATATTCATAACATATTTTTAACCTGCTTCTTTTTTATATCAAGATTAGATTGTTAATTCATTCTAAGCTTTTTTTTTAAAAAAAAAAAAGATGAAAATAAACTTTAAAGTAATTGTTTTTGTAGACTTTACTTATGTTTTACTAGTATTTCTTTAGACCAACAAAAAATAACTGGGAAGCATAACTATGAATAAAAAAAGTTAATTAAAATACATTTTGTGATAATTGTTAATATCTCTTTGTTTTAGATCTTGGGAAGCTGATGATGAACCTCTATATTCTTTGTGTGTTATTGATAGTGATAATTTACTTGTTGCAAGCACCTCCATTTCATGGTGGAATATTAAGGAACACACCTTAATTAAAGTATGGCTTAATTTAATAAATTATTTGCAACACTTTCAATCTTGAACAATTTTAACTATGGTTTTTCTTTTTAAGAGTCTAAGAAAATATATCATTGTATTATTAATTTTTCTCTTTGTGTTTTTTCCTTCGAAATTTAAAATTGTTTTTATTAATTGCTATTAATTATTACTTAATAAGATATTAACTAAAAAGAATTAACATACTTTAGATGAGGTGAAAGGAAGTTTGAAAAAGAAAACCATCTATCTTAAATAGATTATAATAATAAAAAAAAATTGGATACCGAGTTGTGCCTTTGATATTTTAAAACATTAAAAAGTTATAGATGTGACATCATGAAATACAGTAGGTTATACTTAATAACTTTTATTTTACAACTTATTAATAATGTACAGATTAACTTTTACTTGGTATTTATTTCTATATTGTTTTATAAATATGCATCTGCTTTGTGTGATCATATGCATGTATTTGAAATTTAATATATGCCAAGTCATGCGCAATACAAATTGAATGCATACTATTGGAAATTTTAAAATTCATATTTGACTATGATAGACCATTGTTGTTAACAATCTATCTGATTTTTCATAAGATGAAGGATTTTACTTAGTTGCTGCTTTCTAATTAAATACGACTACACTATTCCCCCCACCAAAAAATTATTATTTGTAATTAAAAATAACTTTATTACCGGCAACAACTTTACTTGATAGTACAAAAAAATTGTTCCATTTATGTTAGTACCGTTGATGTAAAGCAAAGTTTTACTAATGTACTTAAAAATAATTCATATATTAAATCAAAATTTAATTTAAGCATTTTTTAAAAATATTCCATGGCATGCATTTATATTAGAAATTATAGTTGTTTCATTTCATGAAGATTTAGCTAATACATGTGGAGGAATTGTTGGTGAGTTAGCTAGTAGACTTTTATGTGCTTTCAACATATCTTATCATTTACTATGTTTGTTATATAAGCTAAATAACAAATTCTCCCATCTTTTTTTAAAAAAAACTAATCACTTTAAAATTTGCATTATTTTTTTTAATGTCAAAAATGCAGTTAAAATGATTTTTTATTTTTTAAATTACTTTATTTTATCCTTACAGTAAATAGCTAGCATTTCACATATTATTTAAAATATTTTATTGTATATGGAAAATAAGGAAAGCCCATTTGAAATTTTTGAGTTCATATTTAAATAAAAATAATTTTTATTTAATATGTACTTATTTATTGTATTTAATATTTCAGAGGTTTAGTGGACATAATACAGAAATTCTTTCATTATTGCCTGTTATTGCCACTGATGAATCTTCTAAATCTTACTTTCTGTCTGTTTCTGGTGATTCAAAAATTAGTGCTTGGTAAGATTTATTTATACAAGTTAATGTACAACTTACTGTTCAATTTTTCTATTGTTTATTTTGCTTTAATTAATTGTGACATTATCTGTTCCATGATTGTTATTATTAATTTTACTTAGTATCTCGTTAGAAATATATATAATTTAAAAATTAATTATATTACAATAGATGCCACTTAAAGTGATTGTTTTATGTTCAAGTCAAAATATTATTTTAAATAATACAATCCTACAAGTATACAAAAACAAGAAGGAAGAAAAAAACAGATACATCGTTTATTTTAAATAGAAAAAAATTCATTGCAATTTATAAAATTGTAAAATATTCATATATATTTTAATTTTTAAAAACTTTCTCGTGAAAATTTTTTGAGACAGTTAAGTTATTAAACATTGGTTAAATAATTCATGTGAAAAATATTTAGCTGGAGATTTGACATTATATTAGAATGATCTTAAGGTCAAAGGATTTGAATTTTTGTGGGCTGATGATGATTTTGCTTTTGGCTCACCCTCATCATCATTACCATCATGCTGTATACTAACATTACTCTGCTTTATTCATACTTGACAAACAGCTAGTTCTCTAGATTTTTAAATTTGTTTCTTAATTTACATTAATGTCAATGCAGACTTTATAATCTTTGAAAAATTTTCTGTCATTTCAATGATTGGTTCTAATAAAACCTCCATTCCAAATTGCCTGGACATCAGAGTTGATTACTAAAAGTGAATTGGTTACTAGTATTAAAGGATTTTATAATCATTCAGATATGAAGGGTGATTCCTCACTATTCTGATCAGTCAATTGAGGGATCTGATATATCCATGATCACTACAAGTCAGCATTTTTTGTATTATTTCTTAGAAATTTATTTATAACTTACCAATTATATATACTATCATTTTATGTTAAGAAAATAGAACTTCGTAACATACAGTAATTTTAGAAAATGTTTGTCAATTTGATATTAACAGCTGGACTCTGGGATTCATCTGCATTTATTTGTTTTATACTTGAATGCAAAAAGAAAAAGCATAATACATATATTTCTCAATTTTTGAATTCAAATAACAAAAGTTTAGACCCCTAATTAATGACTAATTGAAAGTATATAGATAAAATTGCATTTTAGTGCCTGTTTTTTGGCATATATATGTAAAGATTGAAGTCATGCTCTGGAATTTGGGGAAAGAGAAGTATAGTTTCTAGGAGTGTAGTTACATTTTTAGAGTTTAGATTTTAACTTAAAATGTGCCAGGAAAAAGAAACCAAAGACTCTTTGATCTCGGTTACATAATAGTTCTTTTTTTTCTTAATATACTCGCTGATTAGGCTTACTTGCTTGATGATGCTCTTTATATTAAATATATGCTTTTCTTGATGCCAACAGATTATGTTCTTAATAAAAATGTAAGGATCCAAAGGATGTCAATGTAGATTTTTTATTAATTTGTACAATTGTCTCTCTTTACGATTGTGTAAAGATGTTGCACTACAAATTAGTGAATCTGAACAATTTCTTCTCTTTTTTTTTAAAAAAAAAATTATATTTTTATCACCTAGATTTAGAATTTAAAAAGTATATAATATTCAAATCCCAAATATTCTGCAGATTTCAACCTTTTTGCAATTGAAATTGTTTAATTTTGAAGATAGTTCATTTTCTATTATAATTCTTCAAAATTTGTAATATTTGTGTTATTTTCTCTATGAATTCATTTCATTATCCAGTTAATTATGCTTATATTGATTTTTCATATTTATGTTTGGCATGACTCATTATTTATGAAGTTTAACTTTTGATTAGACATATCTATAGGTATATCTATTATTTATTGTATTGGATGTTTTTAATGCAATAGATCCTTTCTAGACAAGTAATTATTAGATGGTAGTTGCCATATGATGAATATGCTTTGACTTGATTTTTTGCAGATTGTTGTGTTATTTAATTAATTTTAAAATTAATTATGATAACATCTTACTAATTGTGTGCTTTACCATGAATTTAAATAACTGTCCCTTTTTTATAATTATTTTATGGGCTATTTTTTCTCCCTTAGGCATTTGAACATTAAGAACAGCAAAACTGCAGTGGCGTCCTTCAATATACAAGGTGACATTGAAAGTTTAGATGTTACAAAAACTTTCTCCAAAAATAATGTAAGTCAACATATACATAATTTAAAAGGGATTTTCAATTGAAAAGGTACAAAATACTGTAACAAAATAACCATTAGCATATTTATCTATGCCACTATGGTTGAACATTGCGAGACATCTAGGGATGCGATTGGAGTCTTCTGCGTAGATCAGAGTAATCATCCAGATGCTCGGGAGAGAGCAGAGGCTCTTATAAATAGCATTGCCTTATTGATGTAACAGTGCATGTGAAGACAGGATTCCTTGAGCACAGAAGAACCATTGACTATAATATGTACTAATAAACACTCCCAAGGCTATGCAAGTCTATCAAGAACAAAGGAGCAGGGCTACTTATGATGAGTGTAATAATAATTTTCATTCACACATTTCCAGGGACACATACATGGAACTGGACAAGTTCCAATAGGAGCAGCTCAACCATCTGCCTTACTACCTAGGCATGTTGCCCTGTAATTTTCATGTATTTGGTACTTTGAAAAAACTTCTGAAAGGGAAGTGCTTCAACTCAGATAATAAATTGAAGGATGCTTTGAAAGAATGGGTCCTGTGATGGCCATAGGAATTCTTGGAATAAGAAATGCTTCAGCTCGTTAAACAGAGGCATTCAGGCCTATGGTGCATATTTTAATTAAAGTCTTCATTTATACCCACAATGTCATTTTGTACTTTTTCATTTGAACACCCGTTTTATATTAATTTCAAAATTATTCACATAATCTAGTAGTAAATTTGCAGTTTCTAGACTTATTTTCATACTTTTTTTTCCACAATTTAGCCGATTTTTTTATCAGCTGTAGTCAAAGATGGACCATTGTACCTTTTTAAGCATGTTTTAAATGGGTAAGACTGATCTCTACTTATTTTTTTTAAAAAGCTTCTATGAATTTTATACTTTATTAATAGAATTTTACGGTTTGTAACAAATTAAATTCTGTTCATTTTTTTTTATTTGTTTAGATTGCTTATCAGATTTGTTTAACAATCTTAAAATTCCTGAATGTTATAAAAAATAACGAAAATATGAAAAGCTGATATCAAATTCCTGCAGAATAGCTTTTAATTGATAAAGTGATTAAAGGATTTGATTTTGTTCTAAAACAAGTGAGGTGTAAAAAAATTTCAAAAAAAAAATGGTGAAATATTTCTGATATGTATAAAAAGATTATTAATTTTTTAATAAGTTTTGATATTTTTTATAATTTGCATAAAACTTTGCTATTTTAACTTACAGTTATTGATGATCGACATTTTTCTTTTGCTGCAGGCTAGATTTTTTTTTTCAATTTAAAAGTTCATAATAATTTGCATAAGAATTTTAGTTGACAGTCTTTGAGCAAATGACTTGTACCTCTTAAAAGTGATATTTCCATTCAAATTAAGAAATGGAATGATATCCCTTTTTTAAATGAAAATTTTTGTCATATTTAAAATTTCATTCCTAAAATTTATTATTGGTATTAACACCTGTAAATAGAATTTCACGAATTGCAGATCTATTACACTTATTTGTTAAATAATATCAGGAATCGTAACCTTTTCTGGAGCTTTCAATTCACTCTCCTTTACACCTTTTGCTTCCTGCTTATTCTTACTATTAGGAGCTCGCCCTAATAAGCTGTGGCTGGTCTGTTTGCTTCTTATGAACAGCTGAAAAACCCATGTAATGGTCGTGTACTACATCCCATTAGACAGACAATGCTCTATGGCCTCCGGTGTATCAATCAGCTTGTAGCTTGTCACCTGAGTGGTTAGTCTGCTAGGGGTGAAGCAAAGGGGTTATTTCTGGAGCTTGATGTTGAGGGTGGTCACTGTCCCTGTGGATAGCTAAGAACATATAAGTGCTGGCTAGTGCCAAGGTAAGCACTGAGGCTTTGAATGGCCAATCAGAGGCTGCCTTCCTTTGTTTAGTTTTGTGGTTGGTGGTGCCAATGGGCTCAAATTGCCTATTCTCCATGGAGGAGAGGATTCCCTCCTCCATGGTCATATTAGGAGGAGGGAACCCATATCCCTTTTGTGGGTAACACCTTTTCAAATTCACAAATTAACCATTTTTCAAGATTATTTATAATATAAGAAGTATTAGATGCAAGAGTCTTTTTATAATGTGCCACCAATTCTTGTTGAGAAATTCATTTTTTGTAGTTTTGGAAAGGTGGTCCACAAAGAAGTTTTGATCTGGTGATTTGCTTGTTGAAGTTGGATCTTCCAAACAATCGAAACAATTTGTGAAACTTAAATACTGGCTTACATTTTCTTTTCAAGTTAGTCCCCACCAAACATTAAACTCCTCCAAAGACATTATATCCTGCATAGAGCTATCAAATGTTTCAATTGAAGATCTAACTAAAGGATTAAAAAATCAGGCAGTGACCTATTTACAACATTTCTATATGGAAGAATGGGTAGCTCTCGAACGCAAAACATTTAGTAATGACATTTGTTCCTCCTAAATTAATTAAGTACATAAAGGCCAGATATTTGTGTCTTTCTATCCGATATATTCCAAATCCATTACACTGTTTCAAGTACTATTCTAAAATTTCTTACTGCAAGAATTTAACATGTACTCGTTGTGCAGAATCTGACCACAAAAGGACTAACTGCACTGCTGAAGAGAAGTGTTTAAATTTCAAAGAGCAGCTCACTTCTTTTACCCTAAACTGTTTCACTTGGAAAAAGGTGAAAGAAATAATAACTAAAATCAAAAATAAAATCTCTTATCTGAAAGCCCGCAAATTCATAAAATCGAAATCATTAACTGGAATCAATTATGTTTCAGCAACTAAAAAAAATGTCTTACCATATCCATTCAGTGGAATCTGAATGATCTACTGGAAATTTTTTTTAAACCATTAGAATCTACTCTTAGAGCTCCTAGTCCATTTAATTGGACATATCCTTTGTTTGTATCCATTGCACCGAACAGTAACAGTGATTCAGCTTTGCTTGTGCTTTTCGACTTACAGCACAGGGGCCGAGATGGCCTGGTTGGTAGAGCGTTGGACTCGTAAGTTATGAATTCAAAACTCACCGACCAAAAGATTCCTCATGTGTATTTCGGCTGGTGCTTGATCAAAGTCCTCCGTGTTAAGAGTAATACCACTGGGGGTACTGGGTCAGAGGTGATCATTCTCTGTTCCAGGTCTAGATTACGATCTGTGGAAGAATAAATGAATTTGCATGAAGTCCGCCCCCTAAAAAGAGCTGTGACGTATGAGTAGCTAAGTTGTATTCTTGGCCCTAGATGGCTCTACTTGTAAAACAAAGAGATCCATTTCTTAGGCTTAAATCATCTGATCGTATCAGCGGGGGCTTGTCCAAGACAGGTGCCATTAGTCACAACAACACTTATGGCTCACCCTAAAAAGTTTTAAAATGGCTTCCCTGTGGAAACAAAATCTCATGAATATTGAAAAAATTTCAAAATTTTACTTTACTTCATCTCACCAAGTTCCCATTGCATTTCAAATTGCCCAGAGTAATAAGTAATTATGGCTGAAATAAAATCACTACCTTCTGCTGATATAGTACTAAAGACCATCATACAAAATCTTCATTTAGAAGTAACAAATGTACAATAGTCTAGTTAATCTGATGCCAATTCGGGAAGGAGTTTTTCCACTTCATTGAATAGGGACACATTAGAATATTGTGTCTTGTGAAGTAGAAGACTTAGCAGAAACTATAAGTCCTCCTCTCTAAATTAAATCTAAAAAAAGAAAGAATAAATTATTCTAATGAACTATAAGATTTTATAATAAATTAACATTTCATTTTTTGTCCTTTATGATAATGTTTCCTGCTGTTAACCTAAGAAGTTGCACTACATCTTGAAATTCTGTTATATTTGCTTTATGTGTGTGTGTGGCATTTTATCTATTGGGTTGCATCTCTAATGATAATCTAATTTTTATCCAACATTATTTCTTAAACACATTTTGTAACATTTTTAAATTTGCCCTGACAATTTCTTCATTACAATCAGATGTGAAAAAGTTTTATAATTTCACTTTTGTTTTAATTTCATAATGTTTTTAGAAATTTAACTTTTTTTATACTACATTACCATTTGTTTTAAACCCTGATCCTGTTAATCCACCATAAGTTTGGCACAACAGAATACTGAAACACAAATTTGGCTCTTGCATCACTAAAACTCATGCAACCAACCATCAGGAATAAATAATTCAAAGGTATTTTCTGACTTCATAAATTGAAGAACAAGCAGTGACCATGTTTTAAAATGGCCACATCACATGTACAGGATGCAAAATATGAGTTATATTTATATGATGTTATAAAAGCAAATCTTTTTATTGATCATCTTACTATGAATTTTATTACTTTAAAAATTTGATATAAGCTTGAAGTTTCTGTATTTTAATAAATTTGTTATGATTTTGTGTGCTAACTTCTATTTTTTGAATTGTTATATCAAAAAGTTATTTGAGTTAATTTTAAGATGCTTGGTGCAAGATGCAATTTAAGCAATGTAGTTAGGTTGTTGTCATATTTTAACTTAATTTTTTTTATAATTCTGATTTTATTTAGTAAGCCTAAGAAAGATTTAGAACCACAAATGACTCTTCACATAGAATCAAAGGCATCTCTTGATACCTCTAAGCCATCCTCGATTCCAATTATTGCTTCACAGTTTTCCAGTGATTCTAAGTCTTGCTTGATAGCTTACGGAAATAATGAAAGTCCTACATTTGAAAAAGTGGTATGTTTTATTTCTACAATTTCTGTATGGATTTTTGTTTCAAGCCTGGTTTTTTTATGTTTTAAATGTCACTGATTGAAACATTTGGTTTTTGTCTTGATTCTTAATTTAATGTAGTTTAAAGAAATGGTTGGGTGCATATTTTGAATCACTTTTCAATACTAAATTTTACATTTACATTCAAGGAAATAGCTACTTTTTTGAAAATGATGTTGCTTTTTTGTTTTATATTGTTTTTTAAATGGCATGATATATATATATTTATTTATTGTTTATTAAGTCTTTTATTTTGTAGATGTATATCTATTATATGAGGTTGAGATTTGATACACATTTTTTTAAATGCAGATTTGTAGTAGATATATTGTTTGAAATTACCTAAACTGCTTATTTATTTAGTTTTTTAAAGAAATGAATTTTTATGGGAAATGTACCTATATGTATGAAATATACTCTTTAACTCTGCAATCAAGACATCTATTTATGTAGTGCTAAAGTCATTCTCTCTATCTTTTCTTCCAAATAGTTTTAGAAAATATTATTTCTATATGATTGTAAAATAAAATCTTTCAAACATGAACAATAGATAAATATTGAAATACTTTTTTAGGAAATTGTTGATTGTCCAAAGACTTTAACATTGTCAAGAGATAAACGCTTATCTAGTGAAGATGACTCAGTTTTAATATCTGAGGTAAGTGAAATTTTCTTAATTTTTTTTATCAATCATTATATTTGGCTTAGTAATTGATGATGGCAGAAACACATCCCTTGACAACTGAAAATAAATTGGATCTTACAAGATTTGTTTAGTTAATCATAGGTGCCAATTAGATTTTAGACTATTGGAACAAAGTTTTACATTCTACTGCTAGCGATTGTCTATTGAGTTAATAAACCTCAGAGATTTAATATTTTGTGTGAGAAGCGAATAATTTGGTTTGAATAAACAATCAATTATAATATGCTTGATAACTCTTTAACTTTTCTTGATTTCTATGTTAATTTCAATTAACATAGAAAATTATAATTTGACATATATTCACTCAAAATTTCAGATATTAGATTAAATATTTGGGGAAGAAATTTTTTGAGGGGTGGGAATATATATATATTGTTACAAATCAGTAATGTTGCTTCCTAGAATGTGTTGATCAATCACTGCAAAGACCATTTTATGATTTTGGGTGCCGAGTCAGTAATAGAACTTGGTGGCGACAAAATAATTATTACTGGATACTTTCAGAATTTTAGCATTGTTGTTGATTTTCCAGAATTTTATCTGTCTGCCTCCCAGAACAGGCAGTCTGACACTACATGCAGTCATATACAGAATTGTGGAAAGTGTCTACTGAGAATAGTTTGATCCGTCCTGCAAAGAGTAAGCATTTTGTGGGGCTCAAACATTTGCTAAATTGAGCTGTGTGCCGAGTTCTGGTGTTTATTGTGGAAACCTTAATGAAATGTGTGTTGAGTAGCCAATCATATAGTAGTAAGTTGGCAATTGGTTACAGCTAAAGCAAAGAGAATGTGGAAAATTGCAGACATTAAGAGTGACAGCAGACTGAAGCAACAAAGATTCCTTCCACTTGCTGAATTTTATCTGGTCACTGTGTGCTTTGGTTGTTATTACTACCTGTGTCTACTGTGTATTATATTTGTTCGTGTTGGCTGTATATTTGTTGTCTTAGTGTTAGTGCCTTTGTGTTTAATAAAAGTCATTGTTCATTATTAAAGGACTGTTTTTTTTTTTCATATATATTATTATTATTATTGAAAGAAAAGTTATTCTGTTTCTGCATTTTGAGGTATCTGAGCTCAAATGTTCTTTGAAACAAAAGGGTTAAATTATTTGATCTTAAAGTTGTGAAATAAAAATTAATGGTCCCTGAAAATTTAAAGAATAAGTATCTGAAGAAAAGCTAGTAATTTAGTATTTGATTCTATTTGAAAACCATGAAGTAGAGTGTTACTTTCTTCTAATCAGTGTTCAGAAGTAATAGTAAAAAAATATTATAACATCCAAGAATGACAATATAATCATTTAATGAGAAGAAAGAAAAGCTGTCTTTGTAGCATGTACAATATGTTTAAAGTAATATTATGAAGCATCTTTCACATTTATTCAATATGAAGCTGGTGAAGCTCCTTTATGTTAAGGAAGGGATTATTCTTTGAGCTTTTTCTTCAATTTATTGCTTAAAAAGTCTCTATAAATTTTTGCTTACAGTTTTTACATATTTAATAAGTTATTTATGAAATAAAAAAAATAAATAGAATATCTTGATTTAAACTTATTCCAGCCTTTCTAAAATTTATAATTAAAAGTATTTTTTTAAAAGTTTACATTTCTTTTGCTATCTTAATTTTTCATCTTTTGTTTTCAGGTGAAAATTTACAATAGATTGGGTGAATATATTTCTGTAAATGGAGCAATTCCATCTCTAAATTCCTCTCTTAGCAGTCCAAGTCCCAAGAGAAAAAAACAGAAAGATCCTGACATAAATATAGCTTGCAAAGAAAAAGAAGAGACTCTAGAATTATCTGATAAAATTCATTCACCTATTCGTAACATAGATATAAGTTCTCTCGGTGTAAAAAAGAGACAAAGAAAAATTTCTAATCAAGTAATTTTTTTTACTCACTTTCTCCTTTTCTAAATTTATATTCATTTTAATATGATTTTTCATTTAGCTTTAAATGTTTGCTATTGTTATTTTATTAAATTGGTCAATTTTTCTTTTCTGAGTTTGTGAAGTTAATTAAAAAAAAACAGTAATGAAAAATATGCAAAATAAATTTTATTGTACCATTAAAAGTAAAAATACAAAGGCATTAATTGATTTTGGTGAATATCGGGATGGAATATTAAAATGTCTTTTATATCTGATATATGTATTCTCTTTTTCAGTCAATTGTGTCAGAATCTTGCATTGAAGATACAAGTTTATCTAATACGTCAAACATAGATGAAGACCTTTTGCGGTGTCTACAAACAGAAGATAAAAGCTTATTAGATGTAAGTAGTAGTTAAAACAGACAAACATTTGGGAAAAAATA
Source organism: Argiope argentata (assembly GCA_026289955.1). NCBI lineage: Eukaryota > Metazoa > Arthropoda > Arachnida > Araneae > Araneidae > Argiope > Argiope argentata. The sequence continues at coordinate 1,862,289 of JAOUZG010032472.1, read as the reverse complement.
GTATAAATATTTGTAATTTTTAAAGAGAAACTTTTTTGCCTGACAATCTTTAATAATAATTTGCTATTGTTAATATTGCTTAGTTGCTAACAAACTCTTTTCCAAGCATGGATGAATTAGATTAAAATTTAAGATCTGTTCAGAATTCATAATTGATCTTGAAATATATATTATAAAGTTTACAGGTATCCCAAAAAATTATCTTTTTAAAGTTTACAAGTGCATTATTATTTTTTGATTCTACCATTTGAATGACTTTTAACAACATTTATATTATTTGTGTAAATTATAGTGAAAATCTCACTCAAATATTAGTTAGACTAATGAAAAAGTGATGCAAATCTGCAAATTTGACTTTTAATCTTTCAAGTTTCTTTTTATTATTTTCTACCATTTGAATGACTTCTTGCAACATTTATATTATTTGTGTAAATTATAGTGAAAATCTCACTCAAATATTATTTAGACTAATGAAAAAGTGATGCAAATCTATAAATTTGACTTTTAATCTTTCCAAGGTTTTTTTATTAGGCTCTTTTTATTAGCCCATGCATTTTCATAAATTTGGTTTTTTAATTTGATAAAACTTTGTATTGCAATAGTTAAGTCTTAGTGTAATAAGTTAAGAGAATAAACACTCCATTTTATGGGAACACCCTACCCTTATACACACTTATGTTTATTTAGTTGCATTTTTTTCTTGTTAGAATAACAATTTAAAAACTTTTGCAATAGTCAAATAATTTTCAGAAATATTTTTTCCTTGATTTCTGAATGTAAAAGTAAAACAAAAATCCACAATGTTGTTAATAATATTTTATAGAAAATTGGTATTCAAAATTGCTATTAAAACAATTGAATTTTTGTTTTGGTATTTCTAAAAGAATTCAAATGCTTCTGTAATATAATGTTCTTTAGTACTTCAGCTTACTTTTAAAATAACTATCAGTGATTGGTTTTTCTTTTTTCTTTGATTTAGTGTTCTTGTATCATTTTTTCTTATATTTCTAATGTAAGATTGATTAAAGAACTAGTGATCTATTTTTATTGTGTCATTAACTTCATTTATCTTTTATTTTGTTTCATTACTTCATCATTTAATGTATAATTTTTTATAAAAACTCGTTTCTAATTTTACTAAAACACACTCCTTTTTTCTGCATGTTTATTTCATTGGTGAATACATGTAAGATTCTATATATTATTTTGAACTATAATTTTATCTGATTGTCTTCAAATGTCAGTTTCTTTTCTATATCTACTTTTAGTATTTTGAATAATAATTTTTTTAAAAATTAACATAGGTAGTGCTAAAATGTGATGAAAATGAAGTGATTAAAAGTTTGGTTCAGAGGATACCAAAGAATAAATTAAAATTTATTCTTCAAGAATTGTATAAAAGACTTTCAAGCCAACAAAATAGGTAGCTGTTACTTATTTTTTTTTTTTTTTTCCTTTAAGAAAATGCAGTTTATTTGTATTTTTTTGCATTTCTGTTGTCTTGATTTCATATTTTTCAAAATAGCTGTATTCATTTTTAATTCTATTAAATATATTTTTGAAACTTTGATATCTAAAATAACATCATTGCAATTTTATTTAGAATTCGATTTTGATTATATAGTGCTTTTATTGGGTATCTAGAAAAAAAAAGTTGTATATAGTTAGGATGAATGAAAATGTTAAATGCAGAAGTATTATTAATAAGGTTTATTTATTACTGCATGCAATTTTATTTCATTGATCTTATGGCCTAGTGGAGTGTTACTGGACTGAAAGGTCAAATGACAGGAATAAGAGAAAGAAGCTTAATCTAATTTTATAGCAGTTGCATGCTTTTTTTTTTTCCTTTTTGATTCACAGTGAATTTAAAATTATTAATCCATTCTAAAAGGTATTTCTTATAAAAATATTAAAATGAATCAAATGAGGAATATATACTAATTTGCAACATAAAATATTCTTTAAATAAAAATTGACTTTTTTTTTTTTTTTTTTGTTTTCAAATTGACACTGATTTCCGAAGTTGGTGATATTTTTGCTTGTTAACAGTTAGTGTCTATTTTAAGAGATTACATTTTTCTATCTTGGCTGAACTGAATAAATTCCATTATTCTTTTTTATTTTATTTGTGAAATAAATATGTACTTGAAAATTTTTTCAGTAATATACATAATTTGTTAACCAGGTTTTTATTTCCAATAAGTGTCCATTTTTTAATGTTCTATTCGTTTATTTTTGGCGTAATGCACAGTTTATATTCAAAATTAAGTTTTAAAGTTTGTATTTTTATAATGTTTTATGGAAAAGGTTTTTGTTGATTTAAAATTCTTAGTTTTATAAAAAATATATATATTACTTTTTACTAGTTTTTTTTTTGTTAATTTTTTTAAGATTTATTATTTTATTTTCATAGTTTTTTTTGTTAAATTTTTAGAAATTTACTGGAATTAAATTACAATTGGGTGTGAATGGATCAATCTGTAGATATTGCTATCCCTCCCTTCCTAAATTTCGTCTTCTGTATCAGTTTAATTTATCAAGAGATTGTATTCAGATTAATGTATACTTTCATGTATTCCCATGGAAAGAAAAGAAATGCTAGACATGTATTGTAGACAATTTCATCATGCAGAAAGCAGCAGAAGTATTTATTCACTTATATAGCATAGCATAGTTTTAGATTTTATTCAAGGTATACAAATCTGTCCAATTTTTGTAGTTTATATAAATTTATTTTTCATTGATGCATAATGGGGATTTGATTTATTTGATGATTAATGTAGAAATATTAAATACAGCAAATTTTCATCTGTAATAATATAATTTGAGTAGAAAGAAGGATGAGTTTCACTCATGAAAACACAGAATTAACTTTTTGCTCTGAGTTGGCTACCTTTCAATGTATTATGTAAATATATCCTATTTTTAAATTCTGATTTACATGGGCTAAATCTCATTTTATATATAAAAATCTTTAATCTCATTTATATATTACTTAAAATCTCTATATATATATATATATATATATATATATATATATATATATATATATATATATTTGGTACTGATTCTATTTCTTTGATAATTTGTATCACTATAACTTCATACTTTTATCTTTAAAGAAATAGTTTACTGTTATTCTGTTTTTAAAAATGAGAGGCATAATATAAATAATCTTATTCAAATATATTGATAGTAATCAGATGCATTGCTTTAAGTATATACCTTAAATAATCATTCTAAAGTTCATATATATATATTGAGGAATGTAAAAAACTTGGGAGACAAAGAAGTTATGACTCTGAATAGTTTTTACATTTCTATGTATTTTTGCTCTACGCTGGATGCTGAAAAATATTTATTATCATTTTTGATAGATTTATGCGGTTAGATGTATTTAAATTTTAGACAGAATTTAATGTTGGTATTTATTTCTTTATTTGCAGTATGTTCAGTACATCCTTTAGTATTTCATTAAATTTCTGATAAAAATATTTTCAACACTTTATGTATTTTACAAATATCTTTTTCATATTAATTTGATTTTAGCCTTTATTGATATAATATTGCTAATATTTGAAATGTTTAAATTTTTTCTAGGTTTTATTCAAACAAGTGGTTGGAAAAAATTTTAAGTGTTCACTTGAGGTATATTATGAAAGTAAGATTTTTAAAAATTTATTTTGCTTATTATTTATTGTTAAATGAACTTTCAGCATTAATAAGAATCAAACAAGTTCATATTTTTTAAGTTTCAATAATACTTATATCTTTTTGGTCATTCTTTTTTTTTAGAGTGAAGACCTTAAAGAAACAATAACACTTATTGAAGACTATTTTATTCAACAGAAAACTAATGAAAAAATGTTAAAATTGTTACAGCTGCAAAGATTAGTTAATCTTTTCCTACAGGTATTATATTATATTAGTATTATTTTGAGTATTAGATTAAGATTTAAAAACTTTTCCAAACCTTTACTGATTCATTTACTATAATTGTTACTGAATAATGATATTGCAATCCTGTATATAAATAATATTACTCAGTTACATAAAATTTATGACATGTTTTCTTTTATTACATCTTGTAAGATATCTTCCAATGATTTCATTACGTCTGTCAGTTTCTTGATTAACATTTGTAGCTAAGCATTTTAACATAATTATCCTTGTAAAAGTATGCTGTTTCCTTGTTACTAAAAGTAAAAAAAAAAAAAAAGTAATGATGAAGAAATTCATATATTTGCTACATTTTCCAGATTTATGTAATTTTTTATTAAAAAATTGTAGTTTTGAAATGATTATATATATATATATATATATATATATATATATATATATATATATAT
>JAOUZG010032472.1:1834367-1857927 GCA_026289955.1 Argiope argentata | reverse complement strand
ATATATATATATATATATATATATATATATATATATATATATATATACTTATTTTTGTTTACAGCAGAATACTATTCCTTTCTAAATTTTAAAAATTACATTATGGGCTTAGTAAAAAACCCATCTATATTTATATAAAGAATTAACAAAATGTTTCCATTTCTGAATTAGATGAACAATGACCATGCAGTTTATACATCAACATATAAATATTATCTTGTTAAAAGATAAGTCAATAATCAAATATGAATGATAATAAAATTTTATAAGTAATCCATTTTTAATATCAAATTATATTTTTGTTTTGCCTTGCAGATTAAAGAAGGATATTGTGACAGTAACAAATCAGATGATGAGATGGAAACATGAAATTGTGCCACAGAAATAATTTGTATTATATATTTGTAAATGAAATTTACAATCTGTACAGGTGTCTTCTTATTTATACATACTTCGGTGCTAGACATGTCATGAAATTGGGACATCAATTGAATTGCGCTGAAAAGGCAGGCATTTTGTATCACCTGAATATTTTTACATTGAAATGTTAATGATTTTATTCACAATTGTTATTGTAAATACTAAAGATCCTGTTGACATTTTAACTCGCCTTTCTTTGAATTGTTTTGAATCATTTTACATATTTTTATTTTATTATATCAATTTTATAGCTTTTTTTAAATTTCATTTTCGGTCTCTTCTTAAATTAATTGTAGGATATGTATTCAAAGCTCATTAAATTGTAGATTAGGTGTTTGCAAATGGAGTAGTGTGTAATCATCTTGTGTTAAAAGAATTTTTGCAAGTCACATGTTTTCAGCCTCAGTGTGATTTTGAAATTCTTTTTCTTGCATATTATAGAAAAAATTTCCTTTCATCTATTTATGATTTTAATTATTAAATATATCATCACAAATTTTAAATGTAGTAATTTGTATCTTTTTTCTCCTATCTAAGTTGAAAATAATTGACTGATTAAATGTGAATATCTGTCTGTAAATAATCACACATACACAAAAATATCTATATGTATCTGCATCATAATTTATTTTCAAATATGAGTTTAACATGTACCCATACTAGTTAATATTTATACAATATTAAATCAATTAAAAAGAAATTTGACATATTTGAATTTGTCAATTTTGCTAGGACTTTGATAAGAATGTGTCAAGTATAAGACCAGATCTTGGATTTAAGGTCCCATTCTGTGAATGATATATTTATATTTTGGCTAAATCAATCAAGGATTAAATGTTCACCCATTAATGAAGCACAGAAGTTTGAAGAAGAGTTCTTAGCTTGGGTGTTGATATCTGAACATGAACAACATTCAAAACTATGAAATTTTCCCTAAAATAGTCTCTTTGTATTGCTTCAAAAATGAGATGTTAATCATGCTGAATTATACTTTGATTAAATAAACATTTATTGCTAAATATTTATTTTTAAATTACTGTTCATAAATTTAGCATGAATTAGCTTTAAGAAATACAATAATATGCCAATTACTTGTATATTTATACCTTTTTGCTTTTTATTTGAACATTTAAAACTAGACTAATTTATATTCAACCTATAAAATTCATAGGCCTTCAACTTGTTCTGCTACGCATGTTAATGCATCTTTTTTATTAAAAGCATTCATTTTCCATGTATTAGATTTTATTATTTTCCATAAGAACCTAAAATATCATTACAGTAGGCCAGTTCACCATCTTTTTAATGAATGAATGATTTATTTATGATAAATTTAATTCAAAACATAATACTGATTTACACTTTAGTTATTCTCCTGTGTTAGTTTTATTATTCATTTGTTTTTATGTCGTCAAACTTGCAGAGTTTTCTCTGAATGGATTTTGTTCAAATCTACAAACTTGATGTTAGGAACTCAAACCACATTTCATTCATCAATTAAAAACACTTTTGACTAGTCATTGTACAGATAGATAGACATGATTTCAAAATTGTTTTTTTAGACTGAGGCCAGGCTTGAAAGTTTGCCAAAAAATTCAAGTTAATTTTTTTAACAATATTTTCTTTGTGTATACAGAAAAACAAAAATATTGAGTACCTTTTTCTTAATTCTGAAACCATCTTATGATATACTAGGAAGTAGTTTGTTTCAATGCAGAATTTAAAAAAAATCCAAATTATTAGGAAAATGTGAGACCCTAAAGGAAATATGTAATTCCGACTATGGAAAAAGTATAGATTTATCATTAACGAAGTCATATATATATAATATAAACATCATCTTATTGAAATATTGTATTTTATCATCTATAAGAATTTCCAAATTATCTAGTTAAGAAAGTACAAGTACATTTGATTCATGAAGTTTAATACATATGACATACCGAATGCTAGGATTAAACGTTTGTTGTTAAGATGGGAAGCTTTCATAATAAAATGTTAAAATTTGGGAATCATTAACTTTTAAGATCTATTCAAACTGCTGATATACCAATATTAATTTTTTATATAAATATAAATCATTGACTTTTGTACAATTAAAAGATTATTTGAGTCGATGTCTTAGCTTGATTCTGCAGTTTTGTACCCTGAGGGGGGGGGGGAAAGCAAAAAATATTTTTAACACAAAATCTGAACTTGCTTCCCATTTCCCATAAATATTTTTCATAAATATAGGAGAAATAGCTTAGTGAATTAACATGTATTTAAAATCCTTTGTTCTCCAACACAACAGAAACTATTAATTCCTATAACTTACAGATCAGAGCACATGAGTAAAAATCGAACATTTAAATATATATATATTTGGAACACCATTCTAGGTCATGGAAAGAAGAAGTCAGGTAGGCACTTGGTGTAAAGTGGGTTTTATTACTTTCCTTTCATGATTTGGAAGAGAATTTTTAATTCATTATAGTTTATAATTTGGTTAGTTAGTATTCTAATACTTAATATAAGGTTTTTAAAATGTAAATATATAAATATTGCTTTCTGATTTCCAAATAATTTGAATTTATAAAGATTAAATGGAAATTTGTGATGAAACTACATCATTAAATTTCACTATTTTTCCTGTGTTGTTCCCCTTGGTCTAGACCCCTAGACCAAGTCCAAAGGGTCAAAAACACTCGCTCTCATCCGACAGTTCCCTCACAGATACCAGAAATAATATGAGAGGGAGAGGCAATAGCCAAGTAGAAAAACAAGTAGAAAAAGTCCTATTAGGACCGTCAAAGACCAGACTTCTAATGTGGCCAGACCATAGCCTAGCTAAGGGCAAGTCTTGAGCGGGTATTCTGCAAAGATAAACCAGGGCGCTCTGCGGGGTACCAATCGTGGTCAGGAGGAATCCTCCAAATTTATTTTACTTTGTCAATAAACATGGAAAGAATCTGAGACATTTAAAATAGATGATGGAGGAGTAGAGAGTTTACTACTTTCCATGGCAAGTCTATCTGCGACATCCTTGCCATGGATACCAACATGAGAGGGAATCCATTGCAAGAACACAGAACCTACCAAGGACAACATAGCCAATTTGGCAACAATATCTTGCCCCAATTTATCATTAATGCATGGCCAATCCCTCAAGTATTGAATGGAACTTCTGCCATCAGTCAAGATCCATACAGCACTGATACCAGAGTCCAGGGCTTCATCTCCGAGACTTTTAAAACAGATGATGGAGGAGTAGAGAGTTTACTACTTTCCACGGCAAGTCGATCTGCGACATCATTGCCATTGATACTAACATGAGAGGGAATCCATTGCAAGCACACAGATGGCTATGAGTTCCGAGCGAAAAACTGAACTGAAGTCAGGGTTTCTAAATCTATATTCATAGGATTTGTCTTTGATTTTCACAAAAGCGCCACTACCCGTTCTCCCCGAATCCGATTTGCTTCCATCAATGTAAATAATAATAGCCCCTGGTTGGATATTGCCAATGACTTCAAGTGCCAGTTGACGCAACAGCTCAGGGTGCTCATTTTGTTTGGTAAAAATCAAGTTCAAATATTCGTTAAAAACTACGTTACTAAGAGATGTAGTGGGTGTCAAAAGGTTAAAAGTGGTACAGGGCTCTACCCCTATGTCGTTCAATCCCCACTTATTCATAAAACCAAGAGGACTATCCCTCTTCAATCTCTTATTATCCGTCCAATTTAATAAGTTCGATTGTCTGTTATAAGACACAAGGCTCTTTAGTTTAGCAATATACTTTGCGAGATTTGCTTCCCTTCTCAGAGACGGACTGGAGGTCAGCCTCATAAAGAACTATATCATTTGGACAGGAATACCTAAGTCAAGTGATGATTCTGGCTGCACTTAGATGGACTTGCTCCAACTGTTTAAGGTTTGTAGCAGAAGCAGTCAGATAAATCTGGAAACCATATTCAAGTACTAGACCAATAAGAGTGATTCTGAGAGTTTTGGCATCGGCACCCCAATCCCTACCAGAAATATATTTTAAGAGTTGTAGTCCATTTCTTCCTTTTATAGAGAGGCTGTTAATGTGTTTACCACAATTAATTTCAGTGTCCAGAACAAAACCTAAGTAAGTAGGAGTCTTTGTGGATTTCAGCAATTGTCCCCTCAAATATATTATTAGTTTAAAATTAAATAGGTGTCCGTTAGTGGTAAAAAGACAACTTTGTGATTTAGTTGTATTAAATAACAGCTTGTGCTTCTCCGCGAAGCACTGAATCCTTCCAAAAGCCTCATTGAGTGAATTTTCAAGTCTAGAAGTATCAGTATCGTGATTCCACGTCACAACATCATCCACAAAGATGCTCATTTGACTTGATGGAGCCATTTTCTCTATTCCAGAAATAAAAATTGAAAAAAGGTTGGGGCTCAAAACATCCCTGGAGAATGTCCTGATAGGACCTATAAATTCCTGAAAGGCTGTTCTGATATTTAACTTGAAATTTTTCCTGTAATATACATCTTCCACTTTAAAAATTTAAAAAAAAAAGTCACTACAGATCTCGGTAATTTAAGATTGTTGAGGCTTCTTTGAAAAATGTGTAGTAACAACTTGCTACAAAGATAAATGCATGAACAATAAAAATATGTTTTGTCAGAGATCCATTATATATTTGCATACTATGAAAAATCAGCCACTGTTAAATATATATATAATGCTTAATTGGAAACATTTTTAAACATCATAATAAAAAGAAAACAATTCAATACTTTCAAATATTTATCTGTTCCGCTATCTATTTTAAATGTTGAAATACTTTAGTTCAATCAGCAAACTTTTTACCTTACTCTCTAATAAAATTATAATTTTTTACCCCCTGCAAAAAATTACGGCCCTTGTCTGAATCAGAGAATGTCTTGCAAGACATTGGCTTAGAATAGTTACAAAATATTAACCTTTGGTTTGAATTTGGCCTTTTTTAAATTGAATGTATCATGATTTTTTTTTACGTTTCACCCCAGGCATGCAGTTATTAAAGCTGAAAATCGAGTTTGACTTTAAGACATCTTTTTTCCTACTCACAAAGTTAAAATTTGATTCAGAAGCCAAAGTTTAATGTCAAAAACAATCACATAACAATTTATATATATTTAACTATTACATTTTGAGTAGAATTTAGTTTTGCTTATAATGTGCAAGAACTAAATCCTAATCCTGGCCATTAGTTTTAGCTATAAAATCAATTGAGAACATGCAATTTGTTATACACTGTTTGCAGACATGTCATATCAACTTACATATTTAAAATTTGCTTTGCTAAAATAGCATTTAAGGCAAGGAATCCTCTGTTGTGTTCATAAACAATAGAAATCAACATTCATTTGTTGGAATATTGAGTGTGATATGCCTTTTGTCACCATGTCAAATTTAGCATATTGTACTCACTGTGTGTGACAGTAATTACATAATTTTTCAAAGCCAAAATTGTGCTCATTATGACCAAAAATTTGACTTCTATTTCTTTTTGTTACTTGAATATAAACAAATATCCATTATATGTTTGGCGATGATCACACAATAAAGAGGCTATATTTTGACTTTGTTTAAATTACTACTAACTATCAGCACTAATATATTCACTTTTATTTCAAACAACAGTGTTTTTATTGCAAATAAAATCCAAAGAATGGAGGTTTATCATTGAATAAAATACTTAATATATTGTGGAAATGCTTTTTAATACTCAGGTGTTGGGCCATCAACAATAGGAGTATCCACAAATTGTATCACACAGTTGCTTTCTTTATCACAAGGTGTGTTCTGAAATTCTAGTAAAGTGACTTGGTTCACTGTGGACGAATTCCGGAAAATAGTACTTGGTGCATATAAAGTTATTTGAGGTCCTACGATTGGCCAATACTTTCCAAGATTGAACTGATTGAGAAACGCTACTCCCTGTAATGATAAAAAGGAATTATTACAGATATTGCATGTTTTTAAAAATACTGAAGCCTTTATATCATTTTCTTAAGCTTTCATCAGATGGACCTTTTATAACAGAGAAAAGTGTCTTTTTATTCATGACAAAATTTTACAATTAAATTAAAACTTATGCATTGAATCTATAATTATTTAAATAATTCGCAGACATGCTTTTCTTAGTAATCTTGCAATCAGACTTTATTATGATTAATTCCAAATATTGTTTAGACGTTATAAAAATAAACTGTTTTGTACAGTTATTTTTCCCCCTTTAAACTAGGGTCTAAAGATGAAGGTGCCTACATCCGATCTTATTTGAACTTGGAAAGTAAAAAAATGTCGTGTCTGGTTTATTTGTGCTACTAATACCATGTAGTATTGATACAATTTTGAAATATGGGAAAAGCAGAAAGTTTAATTAAATATAAAATAACATTAAATATGTAGAAAGTAGTTTCATAAATTATAGGTACTTCAATATAATTTCTAAAACTATTTTATCGTTTTGTTTACTTCCCATTATTTTCATGAAAATGAGATGCAAATTTTTGTAAAGCATATTGCACATATTTACCCATCTGTGAAGAACCAGAATGATGTAACTTTATCAATATTTTCAGGATCAATAATTTCTTTGTACAATCAAGAACCCATTACAAATTAATATATATATATACAAATATATATTTGTTATTGAGATGTCTCAGACTTAAAAGTTCGCCATTAAACTGAAATTTTAGAATGGGTCGAAATTCTGCTACATTGTTTTGAAGCCATAAATTATTCTTGAAAATAAAATACGAAGTACTTAAATATTATGCTTAACTCTTTCATTGCAATTTCTCTTATTTAATAAGATATTTTTGTTATAATTATTGAAAGATGAAATATGTTAATAGTGATTGTTGGAGAGGAAGATTCCTCAGTAATTAATATTCATGTAAAAATACATCGCTTTGAGTAATTGTTTCAAATAATTTATATTAATTGGTCACCAAAACAATAGTTGATATTCTATCTAATGACTCTTAAAGTAATAAATACAAAAAGAAATATTTTAAACTCAAAAATCAAGAAGGAATTTGAGTATTATTATTTTAATATGGACCACAGTTTGATTTTTTGTGTATATTTTTAATGTATTATTATGTATCTGCTCTCATACCACGTTTAGTAATCACTTCTTGTAACAAAAAAAAAAAAAAGATCTGCTATCTTAAATTTTGTGTTATCATGTGAGAACATTATTATTTTTAAGGAATTGTTGGCAGTAATTTATTTAAGTCCTTAACCAATCTGAACAGATTTGAAACAATCATGTGACTATCAGAATACGCAAGCGTCGATATATCGAGAATCGGATACGTGGCGGACATTCTTGCCTAGTTGTAACTTTTTGTGGTAAGTCGCCAAATGTGATAACCATCTTTACCATTTTGTAATAACTATAAAAACGGAAAATTGATGCCCCAAAATCGATAAATCGCCTATTTCCTACCCATTAATTTTGTGGCTTCAAAAACCTAAAACCAATACAACACGATGTTCTCATACGATAAAAACATTTTAACAACTACAATGTAACTTAAACTTTTGAATTAGAAATTAAATTTCTATTTTTAAGTGATTTTTTGGCATTAATCGGCAAGCGTGACAATATTCTGCATTATTTTCTAATAACTAAAAGTGAAAAATGGATACCTCAAAAGCGATAAATCGCCAATTTGTTGCCTATGCATTTTGAGGATTCAAAAATCTGAAACCAAAACACCATCGTGTTCTCACATGATAATAAAAGACTCTCAATTGGACATGCTGTATGTAGGATTTGCTTGTATTTCAGGTATCACTGTTGAGCATTCGTTTGAAGATAATTATAATTTCTGAATGGGAGAAGTTTTAGCCGAATAGCATAATTAAACATGACTCCTAAAGAGGTGAGCAAGTGCCTCTGAAATCTTAACCAAGGTATTGGAGCAAATAACAGTAATATTAATGAGTTGGTGGAAAAGAATTGCCATAATTATAGAAGGAACAAAAAATTGCCGACGAGATGTGGTTAGGATTAGAAAAAACGATAGCTTCAGTAAAGGCGTTAACCTTCCAATGAAATAAGATAGATACTGAATGAATGAGAATCGCCCGAAAAGTAGTAGTAGTGGTTAGTTACTAACTTTTTACCAAATTTTAAAATATAGGCAAACGTCTTTACAAAACTTATGAGCACACATGAATAATACATTGCATTATTATTGTAGACAAAGCCTCATTAACCAGATAACATCCACAAGACAAGAGTAATTACTTTTATCTTGTGGCTTTGTTGCTCGACCTCAAACACTAACGTTACGAGCTTGGTCCTATTAGTTCCACAACTACAGCTATTGTGGTACCCTCTACCGGCAGCAAAAGTCGTCAGGCGCATTAGAAACAACAGCCAACATCACCAACAGTTCACACACGTTTGCCAAACACTTGGCGTAAATATATCGTTCGTCTCACCACCGACTCATTGGTGGGAGAGTATGTGGTGAAAGCTTCATAAGTCAGATAGCATCTACCATACACAAGTAATTACTTGGTATTGTGGTTAAGTTTCTCTGCTACAAGGCGTTTCTTATTTTGAGTAATATTAAAAAAGAATTATGCTCATTAACCGAAATTTTCATTGTAATTAGATTATTTACTATCATCATTAGTATTATTACTTTGGAATTCAATATTAACCACTTACTTTATGCCATCCATCCACTTTAAGAAATGTGTCCAAGATTGGAGTCGAAGTAGGGATTTGAAACTTTCCTGTGTAGAATGCAGGTGTTGAGACCGAATCTGTTTTTTCTGTAGAAGATTCAATCTGCTGAATTGACTTGGAGTCTAATGGAATAGGTGTCATTATCCAGTTCTGAAGTATTTTAGAACCTAATGTTACATTTTGAAGAATTCCCTGTCAAGGAAACATGCAAAATATAAATTTTCATATATACTCTAGTGAACATTTACATATAAGATCAAAATTAATGCATTTAGTCAATGAGAAATAAATAACTACATGGTAAGCGTATGTATGTGGAAAATTAATACAAGGAAAAAAATGCTTCATATATTTTAAATAATTGGCAAAACCAAAGAACCAGAGGTGCAACAGGAGATAGTATGACCCTCCTTTCGCCAAGTATATTTAGCGCCAATTATGGCAACCCGATCGTTGGAGGATATATCTCTCCGGGAGATAAGACGCAAGAGCGCAGGGAGTTGGCGATTTTAAAAAAGTGCGCCGAGGGGGTGATGTTCTCTACGGACCAACCGAATCGGTTCCCACAACCTACATTACTATAAAAATTTCGCCAATTGTGTTTCATATGAAAACTCATAATCAATAGACGCATTCGTTATCAATGGTAATATATTCTCGCTCCATCTCCACTGAATTTTAGAGAGAAATATTAAAAATATTATTAAACTACACATCCTCTACGTATCTATCTCTATAACATCGTTGCGCTTATTATCCCTATATCTCCAATATTTATTGCATTTCAAAGCTCGTGATACCTATAAATAAATACATTATGAATGGTAGCTTATCCTTCTCAGTATCCCGTTTCTGAGAGATACCGCAAAATAAAATCTTGACACAAGTCGAAACCTTAAAAAAACTTGATAGAATTTAAAAATATAATAAGCCGATTTGCAGAAAATATAGTATGCGTATATTTATTGTACAAGTATAATTTAAAAACTACTTCCATTTGGTTAATATTGTAATGTCAATCTATTTTGATGAAATGAAAATTGTTTGGGTACTTACGTATTCGACCGTCGATGTGCCAGATTTGGCGAGAACTCTTTGATGCCTTTCAGAATAGCTATAAAGAGATAATCTTCCTTATGAAGTCTGCGCCATTAAAATTCTGACAAATAGGAATCCAAATATCCTCTTTTTGTACCATAATCGTTCAAATCCCAAATCTTAATCATTTTAACGAGTCAAAAAAATCAGAACAGAAAAAGTACTTGATGATCGCCTGCGAAACCAACAAAATGGCGGTCGATAGTTAAGGTTTGTACTATTTTTTAAATAATAACAATTGTTTGCCCTTATTGGCGGTTTAGCAACTCATTGGCGACGCCTTTAAATTTGACGATAAAGATCGACGGCTCAATACGTAAGTACCTTTGATGTTACAAGATTATAGAGGACAGGTCGACGGCTCAATACGTAAGTACCTTTGATGTTACAAGATTATGGAGGACAAACAAAAATTCGCATAAGACGGTTAATATATTTATTTTTTTGGTGTACTTTATAAAAAATTATTGATGTAACAGGAGAATCACCTCTCCACTTGGCGCTTTTTGGCGCACTTTTCATAATTCGCCAACTATCAGCTTTTTGATTGTTGAATCAAATTCAATCAATCAGAAACAATTGAGAAACCTATTCTCCTTATACGATCACGAGATTTGGCACCTTTTCGCCCTTTGGCGAAGTGGAAGGATTATTCTACGGATCAACCAAATTATTTTTAAATGGGCTTCATTGTAATGCATTTGAATCTTTTCAGGCAGGTGAAGGGATAGGGAGTTTCTTGAGTTTGAATAATGGCAGCCATGTTACTATTTTATATTCATGAAGCAAATTCGAAATATTGTCTCAATTATCTAGGATGTCTTCTTTATGTGCCTTCAAGCTCAATGCTACAAGTAAAGCACTATTCATAACGTCTGAACTTGCAGTAAACCGGAAGAACGGCATTTATACTAATGAGATATGGATACTGGGAATACTTGCTTGCAAAACGGCCAATTTTAGAACTACTGTTATCCTTGTTACAGTAGCACCTTCTAAGATGGACCAGAAAGCAGCAGATTTAGATTCCACAATAATGACATTCTATGATGTTTTAAGATAATTTACAACCTATTTCCAAAAGACTATTGATCTTGAAACCACTTGGAATTTGTGGTTGATCTGTAGAGAACATCCCTTGGCGCACTTTCCAAAATCGCCAACTCCCCGAACTCTTACGTCTTATCTCCCGGAGGAAGATATCCTTCAATGACAACATCAGATTGCCATATTTGGCGCTAAATATACTTGGCGCAAAGGGGGTGATGCTCTCTTCTTTCGCACCGAATTATGCTATTATGCTAGTCATATCTGCAAAATAGATTGATACAAAAATAGTGGCTTGATGTTTACAGCCAAAATTTCTTCCATTGTCCTTGTTGCGCAATGCGTAAAGAATGCTTGATGATCCAAATATCCTATAAATTAAATTGCTGCTTCGAGGTTAAATAAATCAAGGTTAAATCCCAGTATACGGTACCCCTTTGGCACTATTTTGAAAAATGGCGCCAAGACAAAAACGACGCATTTACGAACTCAACAAGAACCATAGCTTAGGCAACCAGCCAACGAGCGTCCGTGGCAGAAATGACGTCATGGCTTCTCGGTATAAAGTCGCCAAATCAAGGGGAACCGTATACTAGGATTGTACCAAAATCAACAACATAATCTTATGATTTCAGTTTTGATCTGATGACGCTTTATTTTTCTTGAAAACGGAACATCCTTATTTCGAATTAGAAACACTGTTGCCATACAGTAAAAAATAATACAATGCTGCCACTCAAAGAATAAACTACGAATAATAAAATAAAATAAAAATTATAATCAATTATGACAATTTCGATGCTTAACAGCCTTGCCGATTTCTGTAGCGTCTCTCTTGACATTATGTCTGCACAGCAATATTTAATAATATTGTTCATTTTATTAAGAAATAACCCTGCTATAATAAGTTGCCATTAACATAAATAAATATGACAAAAGATTATACTGATTATCAAACAGTAATTTGATAATCAGTTTTATAGAAAGTGTTCTTCAGAGAAAATATATTAAGTTTAGTTACATTGATCATGAATGGAGCATTATTAAGAAAAATTTATATTATTTAAATTATTGATGAAAAAATTGTTTGTAGTATTAACAAGACTTGGCTTCTTTAATAAAAAAAATAAAATAGATTAAAAATATGACAATATTAAAATTTCTGAAAAATAATTTATCGAAATCAAATTTATGAAATGATTTTATATTTATACAAATGCTAAATAAGTAAAACTAGGTAAAATATTACCTTTGGATCATTGAGTTGATTAGCACACACACGACCTTGATTTTCTACTAGTATATCTAGTTGTTGACCCTTCAAAATTTGAACTGGAATGCTCTCCACTTTTTGTTCACGGCTTAGAATACCTTGCAATACCTTAGAGAGAATATTGAAATGAGTAAAATTGTTAAAAATCAGTACTGACTTTTATAAAAGTTGTAATTTTAAAAATATATTTAGTCAAATGTTTAAATTCGGAATTATTAAGTTATCAATGTAAATTATTTTGCCAAAAGAAAAATGTTGATTAAAAATATACCTATAATTCATATAAAATAATGACTAGATGACACTATAGACTAGGAATAGATTTTTTAAAAATTCTAAAAATATAATTTCTTAATAACCTACTTTATCCACATAGACATAAGCTCTGTCGGCGATGCCTTTGATAGTAAGAACAGCCGGATCTGTAGGACGGAACTGGACAGTAGTTTTGTATAAGACGAAACCAAAAGGCTGAAAGGAATCATTTTCAGAATGCAAATTTAACAATAAAATGTAAAGCTTCAGTGCATAATGCTAAATATCAAGTATTAATATACTCTATTAAGAGATACCTACAAATTTTATAAAATTAATGACAAAATAATAGATACTTCTAATGAAATATGCTCCAGACTTGTGCAAGGAAAAAAACTATACAGTAAAAAAGACAATTCTGTATGAACATCAAAGAGGTTCAGTAGCACATAAATGTCTTGAATCACTTTGCATAAATAACTAGAATATATGATGTAATTATCTCTTAAAGCTCTAAAAAGACGGAATTATATTGGAACAATAATATTGTTTCAAACCTGTAATTTTACTTCCCGCCAAGAACAGTATCGTTATAAGAAAGACTATTTTATGATCAGCCCTTTTGCGTGCTAAACGGTTGCTATATCAGTGATCTGATAGCTTGGCTGCGAATTTGGAGACAAAATGAATAATGCTGGAAACTTCAAAAAAAATTTCACGATCCGTCCAATAGAAGCCGAGATGTGCCAAGATTGGTCTCGAAGGGTCTAGGCCCACCTCCCGGGAGTTTAAAAGGCCGGCAGTCTCAAGCTGAAGATGAATTGAACGAAGCCGAAAGTGTAGTTGGAATAGAAGAGGTAGAATAGAAGTGTAGTCTTCGAGAGGATAGCGAAGCAACGGTAGATTGCCAGCTTTGTGTATAGTTCAATCGAGTGCTGCTGTGTGAACTGCAATGTGAATCCTGTTTTCTACTGTGGAAGCAAATACGTATAGTGTTTGGAGTAGCTTGTCTTATGGTAGTGAGTCGGTAGCTAAAACGAGGAAACAGGGAAAACTTCAGCCGTTTGAAGAGATCAAAGAGTGAAACACAGAGGATTCCCTCTGTGTTTCTGGATTTCAGCTGGATTCTGTCTGGCCGCTTTGAGGGCTGTGATCGATTACTGCTTGTGGGCCACTGTTTGCTGTTCTGTATTCGTCTCGGCTGTATCGTCTGTGTGTTGGTGTCTTCATGTAAATAAATATTGGTGTGGTTTTCTATTAAGACCTGCTGATTGTGTCTTCACAGCATACACATACTATAAACGAACCCGGTCACCTGTAACAATATTTACTTTCTTCAACAATACTGTTTCTAAGTCTTTCTTATTTCTCAAAGTTTGGCGAGTTCTTTCCAAGATCTTTTCAGATATGTTCAAAAGGATTAAGATCTAGAGACTTTGCTGATATATACATTTAGCGAATTTTTTCATTTTCAGGATACCTATTTGATCATTCTTATATGGAAGGTCATTATCCACTAATTCAATGGAAGATTACCTCCCTCCCAGTGAATCTGCTTCCAGTTTGTTCAAACTGTCAAACGCATTGAGAGGCTACATTGCATATTGTGTAACCATGTAATGAAATGTTTTAGATAACTCCATTTAATTGAGTCTTCCTTTCTTGGTACAAGTATGCAGGTTCCCTACAAACGAAGATGCAAGAACCGGCCCCCATGTTGAATTGTGAATTAGTGAAATCATCATTACTCTATCGAAATAAGGTCCAGTGTTGATATATTTTCCTTCATACCAAAGCAAGCCGACGTCTTGGCATAGAGGTTAGCGCTTCTTCCTCAAGGTCTGGGTGTCCTGGGTTCGAGCTCCGTTTCGGGCATGATTGTTCTTTATCTGTTCCATCTGTGAGATGTTTGAATGTGCCACTTTGTAAAAAGTGGCTGTGCAAGTGAATGCGATGCTTGAGTAGCTGTTCTGTATGTGTTGTCTTTAAATAATGTGTTATCTACTTCTGTAAGCCTCTTGTGGTGCTTAGTGGTTCACGACGGTTTTTATACGCTTTAATAAAAAATACCAAAGCAATTATGAAAATGAGATTTTATGCCTGTAATTAAATTTTTAAAGGGCACAATTGACTTTCAATTCATTTTTAGGGATATAACATTTTTCTACAAACGCTTCGTGTTTTCGAAGATTGGCAGTCAGGTGTTTTGATAGACAAGATTGTTAGTCAGTCATTGTTATTATTATTTTGGGTTTTCTTGCTTTTCGATCGTTCCC
This sequence comes from Argiope argentata, assembly GCA_026289955.1. Lineage (NCBI taxonomy): Eukaryota > Metazoa > Arthropoda > Arachnida > Araneae > Araneidae > Argiope > Argiope argentata. Next base: position 1,842,835 of record JAOUZG010032472.1, on the reverse strand, counting down.
ATGCAAAAACTTGATCGGAATGAAACAGCTTTAATGCAATCATGAATGCATAACTCTGTTATAATTTTGTTGAGTCCATGCCTTAGAATAGGAATGGAATCTTGAAATCAAAGGCATTTATGGAATGCTTAGTGCGCATGAGAAATATTTAACACTGCATCCAATAGACCAAAAGATAGATTGAATGGTTGATATTGAACAATATGAACTTTCGCTCAGCGAAGACAATCTATTTCCTGCTATGTCAGCGATTAAACAACAAAGATAGCATTCTAATAGATTTTTTTATATATATTAGAGAGTTATATTAGATAGATATTTAAAGAGTATGTGAAAATGTTTCGAATAGACCATTATCTTTGATTTTAAATATTATATTTGATATAAAATATACTGAATTCTGATTATATCTGGGAATGCACTGCCCAATTATAGTCAGTGATACAGGGTGTCCGAGAATTCTTTGACACATTTCAAAAATTCGGTAAAAAAAATAAACGAGATAGAAAGTAAAATTAAATTACATGTATTACCTCATATAGTAAAGTTTTTTTTTAAATGCAAAACTGGCCGGTAGATTGCGATACTGAAACGTTAGAAAGAGTTATTTAGAAAATGGCCTCTCCAAGTGAGCGCGCGTTTTGTTATGTGGTTTTTCGAATCGAAATCTGTGACTCAAGTTCAACGTAATTTCCGAACGAAAAATTGGAAATTACCCTCCATCTCGAAACAACATTATTGCATGGAAAAATAAGTTTTTGGAAACTGGGAGTGTCCTGGGTCGACACAGAGGTGTTGTCGATAGAATTCATCAGTCATTTGCTCGTAGCCCCTGAAAATCAGGGGCCCACATCGAAGTGTATTGATACGATTAAAAAAAACTTCACTATTTGAAGTAATAAATGTAATTTAATTTTACTTTCTATCTCATTTATTTTTTTAACCGAATTTTTGAAATGTGTCAAAGATTTCTCGGACACCCTGTATTATACAGACATATAAGTAGAAGACCAACCTTCAGAGAGTCTTTCTTCGAAGTAATGACATTTATATTACAAAAAAATAGTTTAGAAATAGAACAATTCATACTCACTTGATTAAGTTTCTCGAATGACAAAGGATACGTTGAGACCACAGAGTTATTGAGCTTAGCAATGTAATCCCATATTGACATTACCTGTAGAAATAATTATATTATGAATGTATAACAATTAAAACATTCCTAACAAATACTAGAACAAAATAAATTGATTTCATTGTGACTTGTAGTATATAAGTTGCAATGGAGTTAGATATAAAAAAAGGCAAATAAATTAAATTATTATATTTTTGACAAAAATATAATAATTCAAATTTTCATTAAAAATGCACAAAATAGGTTAATGATATGGCATTTTAAAATTGTCTCATTATCTGTCCAAGTGAAGAAATTGCTAATTTCTTGACCAGGCTATCCCGGGATCACTGTTGTGAGCTTTTATCTAAATGCATGTAGTTAGCTACGCAAAATGGATACATTTCCATTTCTTACGATACATCAAATAATTTTGAAAAGAAAAAAACTTTTTTTCTCTTATTTCGTTACAACAGCACTATCTCTAGTAATGATAAAGAAAATTGTATGTGCAAATCTACATTGCCACTATTTAAGATAGAATATTTGACTTGAAGATACCAAACTTTGATATACTTTTGAGGACGAGAATATACAATTTTTAGGATTTTTGGTATTTAAATTAGAATATTAATTAAAAATTTGTGGCGGATTTTATCGTTTTTCCATCAAAAATCTCAAAAGTATCATTTCTGGAAACTATTCTTATCCTATTTTAAAATTAAAAAAAAATTAATGTCAGTGTAATTGTCGAGGAAATTCTTCCCAAATTTTGATAGTTAAATTTTTTTTTTGCATGATTTAAAAATTTATTTATTTTATTGCTACACTTAAGTTTGAATCGTTTTCGTTCTTCCGTCAAACATTTAAATTGCATTAAATAAATATTTAATTGATAGAGCTCTTTTTTTTGTCCACATTTCTCCTATCATACAAACATCTTTTTCTTATAATATCTATACATGAGAATGCATGGAATGAAATTTATTACTTCTTCCTATTTAGCTTAGTTTATGACAATTCTTAATTTTTTTTACTGATAGGGAAGAACGTTTGATGAACAGAAATGAGATTTTTCCCAAGCTTATTTATAGTCTGATAGTTATCAAATTTAATTTATCAAATATCAATCGCATTAACAATTTATATTATGAACCAGCTTTTCCCTTTACTTTTATTAATAAAGCAGTGAGAGTGGTCTCCCCAAAATTTTCTCGCATACTTTCCAATAAATTTACAATGAAAGAGAACACTTTACATGGCTTTGGCGTTTAATAGTTACAAAATTGTAACATTTGGCGAGAATTTAAAATTTTTACCGAATTAATCGTGCCATCCTTGGCGAGTTATTTAGCAATTATTCCCTGATATGTATTAAAAGTACCCCAAAATTAAATATGTATTTTAGAAGCATTTTAATAAATCGATTAAAACAAAAAATTGACACAGAACTACAATTAAGTAATAAAATCCTATACCAGATTTGATATATTTCGATATCATTCGTTTTTGGATTATCATGTTTACATGTTTCTGAAAGTGCAGACAGACAGTCAATCCTCAGTTTTATTTCACTCAAATTTCGGCATTACGTTTTCATTATAAATGTTAAATTTTTGTATCGAATTTTATCAATAAAGCTCTCTTTATTTAGTGATTATCGTGTTAACTTATATTCGAACAGCCGGACGAACAGACTTCCTCTGAACAGATTTTCCTCAGAATTTTACAAAAATTTGGAAATTTGGTGTAAATTCTATTTACCAAATTTCAACTGCTTAGCGCAAAGCGTTGTGGAGTGATCTTTGTAACAGATAGACAGATGGACATTTTTAAAAAAATGTATTTTTCAAACCCAGGGAGGCCTAAAAGGTGGAGATTTTGCAAAATTCAGAGTTCGAATTTTTTGATGATTACTGTATTTTCTCTATACTAAGTATACAAGATACTAAAAAAGCGTTTTCAAATGTTAAAAGATTTGTTTGCCAATGCCGATGTTTGCTGAATTCGAGGATTAATCTAGATAATTAAATAAGAAGAAATATTAATTGTTTTTTTAAAATTAGGTTTAAGAGTTAAAACAATGCTTTCTTTTAAATTCCCACATTTTTGTGCTCCCTCCTTGCAATGGCACCCGGGAAGGTCACTTGCCTGTCTGCCCCACACTAGTTCACATCCCCTCCTCCCACGCCACAGCTACAGTTGCCCTCGAAGTTTGATAGCGTTTTATTTAAACGCACAATACTGACGTTAAAACTCCCACACTCTTTATCCTTATTTAGTAATATCTTTTAGTACAAGGTCAGTTTCATATAATCAACTCAAAAACTTAGGCCAATCAAATCTCTATTATTCTTTTTTTGAATTACTTAACCAAATAATAAATTTAGAAATTGCGATTCTTTCATACATCTACATTCTCATCATCTTTTCCCTTCCAAGTAAATTCTTTGCGTCACTCATTGATTGCATTGAAATCACCTATTGATAATATATCGTTACAAGCGGGCGAGCACCGCGATAGCGCACCGAAGGAGATGGACTGTGATGGCTGACGAAGTACTTCGCGCTAGCCGAGTTGATTTGGCGAAAAGAATAGTCTGGTAACTGCTGGACCGTTCACGAAGCTCCATGCTTTTGGGCGTTCGCTCGCTCGGCTATATAAGAAACGGGTTGCCGCAGTTTCGGCAGTTCCCCTCGAAGGAGTAGCGACTCGTTGTATAAGCTGATTATTTTTTCGCTTGTTGTTAGTAAGCTGTGTTTACGTTGCTGTTAACGTTGTATAATTGAGCTCACTGTGATTTACCGTTTGCTGTGCTATACGATAGCTGTTTTGCCATCTGTGTGTGTAATGCGTAAAGCTTGTATTTACGCTGTTTTTTGGGATTTCTAAGCCCCAAATTCAATTATTGAAATGTAAGAGAAAATCCACTCTTACCTTGTCGTTCCGGGAACTTCTAGATGAAATAGAATCGAGGTATTCCAACGTGAATCAGAACACAACATCGAAAGCATTAGTCCAGGGTTTTCATTTTCATCTATTTTTTATTTGCTTTACGAGGACACAGGCACAGATAATTATTTACAAATATATACATACATCATTTTAGTTGTAGGAATCATTCACATCGCCTACAACCATCTTTGGATCCGTTCTTACCCCGAATCCAACCAAAGCTACACTAAACACTTAAACCGAAACTGAAACTCACAGCTGTTACAGTGGGATCATGGGATTTTTCCCTGACGTCACCAATGCGCTTGCGCGAAAGTGTTACATCATGTTATGGTGAGGCCAGGAATTCCAACACTGTTAGTGACTGTTGACTGCTGGATTGATTTCATCCGAAGTTTTCCTTTATCAAGTCATCCTGTAAATAGCTGTAAATAAATTTATTTGTGCTGTCCTCAAGTAAAGTCCATTCAATCCGAACTCGGTACGCTAAAAATGTAGCAATAACTTACATTTACAGCAGTAATACTTAACTTTTCCTTACTAAACCGGCCCAAACAGTCATACAAATTTTATATTACCAGGCCAGTTTCTGCTTTAAATGAGGGCTGATGGATGTAAAGCCAGGACAATTTTGGTGACAACTCTTTATATATCCTGAGCTCCTCGTTTGAAAGAGAAACTGATTCGTCAATAAAGAATCTGCATGGCCGATTGGGCCGGTTCAGTATAGAAAGAGTTAAAAGCTGATTAGAAGGTAACTCAAATATGTTGTGTTCAGTCAAAATATATGACTTAAGTAAATGATGGAACCTGCAGAAGAATATAAGTACCAGAATTGTTTTTTACTAAAAAGCATGCTTACTTTTTTTAAAGTTATCTTCGGTGATTTCATTTTTGGAGAAGGCTGAGGGACTGGACCAGGTGGAAGAGGAAGAAACTGAAAAATTAAATATTTTTATGTAAAACTCGCCTGCAAAAAATTCATTTTAGAATTTTTATAAATTATGAGAACGTTGTATCCATACATATCGAATTTTAGTATAGCAGAAGTTTTGAGCATTGCCGCTTGGGGATATAAAAGGAGAGATCTATAATTTTTGATTTTGGAAATTAAATAAAACAGAAATAGAAAAAAAGGGTATTTGAAGGTTATTTTTTCAATTAAAATTACTAATTATGAAAAAATAATACTTTGAATATTTTTAGCTTATTTAGGAAGAAATGTTGGTTGATAAATGAGCTGAAGTATTGATTAATGTAACAATTACTTATCAATTTTATTTGTTCGAAAATTTTAATTTATTTAAGATCAATATGAAATACTTTTCGCAAATTTAATCGTTAATGAAAAGAAAATTATTTCTACATTTTAGATGATATCTTACTTTCCGATTCTCCTTGTAACATAAAGGACAAAGCCTTGAAGTTTCGAAGAAAAATTCAGTATTAAAGTTTCATTAAATGCGGTTTACGCAAATGGCGGATGTATCTGCGAAAAAAGATTCTAAAAATTTCGTTGTTCCGATCTTATTAGCACGATTCTGCCATCAGTTCTCCATAGCTTCGTTAGTTCAAGAAATTTTCTTTCGTAACTGAAATATCGAAAATTGACAAAAATTGATTGTTTATTAATTTTGCTACAAACCTGTAATGTTGCTTTCCAACAGGAAAAGAGTCATCGTAAGAAAGACTGTTTTACAATCAACCATCTGGGTGCTTGCTGATCGGGTGTTACGTCAGTGAACTTAAAACTTGGCGACAGTTTGGCGACTGGCGAAAAAATAGATATTACTATAAATTTCGAGGATTTTAACGCTTTATCCAATAAGAGCTGAGATGCGCCTGATTGAACAGAGAACCTTCTCGACCCATTTTCCGGGAACTGTAAAGAGCCGGCAGTCTTAAGCATCAAGGAATTGGACTAGAATTGTAGTCGGAGTCGTAGACTAGTAATAAGACGTCGAGAGAATAACGAAGCAACAGAGGAATAGTCTAGCATTATGTTTAACTCAAGCGAGTCCCGAACTGCTCTGTGCCGAGAACTGTTGTCTATTTCTGAAGCAGAGTCGTGTCGTGTGTGGAGTAGTCAGTCATGTAGTAATCAATTGGTAATTGAATACAACTAAAGCGAGAAGACAGTGGCGAATTTCAGACGTTTGGAGATATCGTAAAGCGAAGCTCCAAGGATCTTCTCTCCTGCTGCTTGTTTGGTCGCTTAGTGCGCTGTTGTCGATTTCTATTTGTGGGATACTGCTGTTAGTTTGCTGTTTTGTGTTCAACTTGGCTGTACTTTGTTCGTTTTATTCCATTTGTCTTATCTGCGCACACGTATTCTTCGTATAAATAAACTATTTCTACTAATGTATTGTTTATTTCTCCATCGACCATCAAATCAAAAAGAGCCTCGTTACGGCAGTAGCACCTTAACAATAGGCATTTTCTTATGAACTCGTTAATAACACGTAGCCATTTTATTAAGCTTATATATCAGTTATATGATTATATGTATTTAAAAGTTACAGAAAGCAGGAAGAGAATTTGCAGAGCATTCTGCATTCATTTTTTAAGAGAAAAAAATGAATACATCATTTAAAATTAAAATGTTGGAATAAATTCTTTCATTTACCTTTCCGATCGCATCTCGAATGGCGTAATATTTTGGAGTGGGATCCCCAGCTTCTGTTAAAGGAGCATCAAAGTCGTAACTTGTTGTACAGGCTTGAAACGTGCTCAAAATATTCGAACCTGTGAAAAAGTTAAAATAATGTGAAATTCAATTTTTCTTTACCCAGGTTTTTTTAAAAAAAAGGAAATTGTCAAATGGTTTGTCTAGGCGAGTTTAAATGATAACATGAGCAAAAAGAAATAGGTCTATATTTATTTGAACGCCAAAGATGAAAAATACAATTTAAATGTATGCTTGTTTTAAAAACTAGGATATAAAGTAAAATAATAATTACAAGATTAAGATTAAATGTTTTTTTTTCTTGAAAACTCACATTTCTTGTCTGCTACATTATTATTTGGAAATTCTTTTTCTCCCATGATTGTTATCTTAATCCATTCAAGGTAAAGAATGTAAACAGAAAATAATTACTTTTTAAAGAATTTATAATTATTCAGTACGAAAAAGACTTTTAAATGTTTAAATAAATTTCCCTTCCGAATTTTCAACTGTCTCCTAACTTAAATAATAAGTATTTGCAACGTTTGAATAATCATTTTAAATTGGATTTTGATTTTTTTATTAGAATGGAAGTAGATTTCAATTATTTACAATTTTTGCTTTCTTACAGCTAAGTATTTTGTTTACCCTGAAAGTTTTGATATTTAATTTACTCTATTACCCATAGAATATTGTCCGATTACCTCTAGATTTAAATGCATTTAAGTTTTAGGAAGATATCGTAATTGTATTGCCAAGCATCTAATGCTGTTTCGGGTGCGACTTTGGAACATAGTTACGTATGATATATCGGCTTGACTGTATTTTTTTACTGTAGGTTACCTAAGAATACAATAGCCCAATCTGAATCCCAAAAGATAATTAATCTTTAATAACACCACCAAGGAAAATATTAAGGAGCTGTAGATAGTTATTTCAATTAGAACGTCGTACAAATAGTAAGCCATAGACAGACTCTCCGACCCGCCACGAAGGCATACGCATTAACCATAAAACTGAATGAACAGAACGCCGCAACAGCAACACTATCTAACGGCCATCACCGGCAACTGTACAACCCTTCCCGTAGGAAGTACGTCCCGTAATCGCCGAGATGAGTCCAACACCCACTTATTAGTGAATTCACCAAGGATGGTGATATCCAACCACCATAGTGGATGCATCTCATTCTCAATTACCAGGTGCCCCCCCCACCCTGGGGGAATCATACAAATAGTAAATATTTGATAGGACTATTTTTGTTTCGAATGTAAAGTCTATTTGTTTAACAAATTGGCTATGATGGAATTTAGTTGTTTCAAAACAAATGTAATTCAACTGTTACCTGCAGTGAATCCAAAAGAAGTTCCACCAAGAAACATGTAGCTGAAAAAACAAATATTTGTTTATTAGTTTATTCGTTTTTTATGCATTGTTAGATTTTATAAGTTCTCAAAACAGCAAAATCATATTAATTCTAGAAAAAAATTTAGTATACTATATTGAAATCGTTTTGGTGTGCTATTAAATAAAGACATGTTTTTTGTTTCGTAATAGTTTTTGTTTTAGTAATAGTCACACTGGCAAACTTTTGAGTTACACGCAGTGAGAAATCGACTTTAACACTCGGTTTACATTTTCTTATATCTTCTATACATAATTAGAAATTTATCTACATTTATTTTACCAGATTAAGTCCTCTAAAGGTGTGCACCCAGTGAAAGGGTTGACCT
>JAOUZG010032472.1:1797530-1833967 GCA_026289955.1 Argiope argentata | reverse complement strand
GTTTTATTGGTATTTTAAATAGAAAAATTAATTACTTTTCATTTTCAGTAATTTTAAAAAACACATTTTGACAATCTGAAATGATAGATCCTTTAATTTCGGATCAGTTTCAAGAAATCTAGTTATAGTATTTTTCCCTACAAAGGATGCTTAATTTAGTTTAGTTATATTAACATCCCCATGTAAAGCAACATTAGGGCTATTTTGGGAACGATCTTATAATTTTGAACCACGGTCAGATGACGAGGTCAACACCTGAGTTGGCACCTCTCCCTCCACCCCTTTAAATGACGGTTCTTCGCTGGAATCGGGTCTCTAACCTGAAAGCTTATAGCTCACAAGTCGAGATCTTACCACCAGACAACCGCGGTTCCATTCCTAGAAAAGAAGCAGCTATAAAAAAGAATACTACATTTGGGGCCTACAAGTTGAAAGTTCATACTTTTAAACATAACTGTAAAATTAAGTGAAATTTTTAACGCTAAGCACAATTTAACTATAGGATTAGATTTTAAAACTTTAAAGCAATATATCTGATTAGAATTATAAAGCAAAGTGATATAAAATTCACTTAAGGTAATTTATTAAGAATACTATTAACAGATTATTCCAAAGCATAAAATATAGTTAATTTTATTTAAACAAATTTGATTATACGACGCCTGTAAATTAAATTTCTTTGAACACATTAGGTTTCCTAGAACTGAGGAGTCTTCTTTGATGAATACTTTGCATATTTTTTAAATTCGGTTTTGTTTATTATATTCAATTATCAGTTTCCGGTGAAATGTTGTAAAAATTGCGTCGAATACTTTTGTAATAATAGTAAGATGCATAAAGTTAATGGACGAGAAGAATTAGACTCGAGCCTCTTCAGGGCCCAACTTAGCCTAGTTGGGGCCCGGGGCAAAAATTTCTTTGCAGTCCTCTCAACTTTACTACTTTATTAATGAAGAACATTCATCAAAGGAAGATACGTAAAATACAATTTCTATTCGATTTGGTGGCCTCCACATTAGTGGGGCCCCGGGGCAACAGCCTCGTATGACCCTGCCTTAGTCAGGCCCTGAGCCTCTGCAGTTTTTTTAGTTTTGAAAAGGAAACATAATACACCCAATTGAAAGAAACAAAATATACTGCAAAAAGTATGACTCAAAATGGTTAGTATTTTATGCTAGTTCAACTCTTTAATATTAAAACCGAAGGGTTGAACTATATTCCTAAGTGTTGAAAATTAACATGTTATCAAAAGATACAATGTTGAAATAACAAACAATGGATGTCCTTTTACTAGTGTAATGACTTGATCCTGGCCGATCAAATAAACGGGTAGCGTTCAAACACAAATTTTTTATTTACAGCTTTATACAATAACAAAACAACAACAACTCGTCCTCATCTAGGTTAATATGCTGAGAAATATTTACATCTGGGATAATAGTTCCACGACTATCATAAGGAAAACTGACAAGCTGTTAGCTTATCCAGCTACTGCAGTAGCTCAAGAGATCAACGGATTGCTTCCGGTAGATCTTTAATCAATAAACTCGAGATCACGTGCATCTCTTCAGCGCGTCTCACAGCTCCTCGGTTCAGCTCACAGCTCATCAGTTCAACTCACAGTTCGTCTCGGATCAGCTCGACTCCTCGTCGTCTCTTTCTTTCAAGACCTTCCATTTTAACCTCAGTCAAACTCCGCCACTCATATTCGCATTGCTGCGCTGGGGATGCCGATCATCCAATAATTCTTCAGAAATAATCCAAATTTCAACAGTTAACCGTGAGAATATTTTCTACTCCTCCACGCCCCTAGCAGACCCTTCACAATAGATAAATATTCATATCTGGAGGTTTCAGTACTTCTTTCTTCAAAGGGCCGTAAACGCAAGTGTTATTCATTATCGGAACTTATTCAAGTCCGGCTGGTCCCATAGGAGAAATAGTTACATCTGGTGTTTTGACACGGTTTCCTTCTTCAAAGGGCCGTAAACCACCTATGTGGTCTATTATCTAGACTCCCTTCAATTTCAGAGGGTAACATCAAATCCGGAGAAATACAATGCGCAACGAAGGAAAGAATCGTCTCACCGCTGACCAGAAGTAACAATGTTCAAACATGTGTCTCTTAAAAAAGGGTGATAAGTTTTATGACTTCTTTACACTAGATAGATTACAGCGAGATTAGATTAAATTTATTTCACTTTTTTTTTCTTTAATTACGATAGATTTTCTATTATAAGATTAGCGTGAATGACCTAAATATTTTACAGGGTATCCGTTAGAAATGTGACCCAATTACTAACTTCTAAGCAGTGTGATACATAAAAATTTAGACGTTGTAAATTCTTCAGCAATTTAGTTTTTGATTCAAATTTCATAAAATATACTTGTGATTGAAAGACATTTGTAAATAATCTAAATAATTTGATCACGAATTTCCATTTTTACGAATTTCTACGAATTTTTTCTTTTATTAGAGGAAACAATAGTTTTTTTCTTAATTAATATTGAAATTAAAATATCATGTATAATGCATTTAAATGTTCCAATTATAAATATCACTTGTAATAAATGGAATTACCAGTTTTTTTTAAAAAAATATTAATCTGCATTTATTTATCATGTGAGAGTATGATGTTGATTTGGTTTGAGGTTTTTCAAGTCTCAAAATGCATAGGCAACAAATTGGCGATTTACTGCTCTTGAGGCATCAATTTTTCATTTTTAGGGTTATCAGAAAATAATGCAAAAGGTTGTCACATTTGGCGTTTTATCACCAAAAAAATTATTTGAAAATAGAATTTTAATTTGTAATTCAAAAGTTTAAATCATTAGACACGTTGTTACATTTTTGTTGTTGTTGTTAAATTTTTTTTATCGAGATTTTTGAAGCGACAAAATGAACGGGTAGAAAGCCGGCGATTTATCCCTTTTTGGCATCTTTTTTCTGCTAAGAAAGAAAATTTTTTAGAAAATGGTAAAGATGTTTTTCACATTTGGTGATTTATCACCAACAAAAAATCCCAACTTGGCGTGAATGTCCATCATGTACCCGATTCTCGATATATCGACGCATGCGTGTTCTGATAGTCACATAATTGTTTCAAAAATGTTTAAATTGGTTAATGACTTAAATAAATAAAGAAAAGCAATGCCTTTAAAATAATAATGTGCTCACCTTAATGTGAAATTTGAGATTACAGATTTCAATTTTTATAGATATTTTATATTTTTGATTTTATGATAACCGTATGCAATATTCGGTTCTTTCAATTTAAGGTGAGAAAATGTGAAAATGTATGTGAAAGGATAATGTTCTTACAAGTTTACAGAAGCATTGGCTAATAGCATTTCGTTCAAAGTTTTCACCACGTTTTCAGTTGTTTTAGTTGAATGAGGATGTCCCCAGTGGTCTATGAATCCAGGATAATATTCAGAATTTACCAGTGGGCCGTCGGCTTGAGTGTAGCGTAGCCGATCGAAATTGAGTGTAACGTTGGCTCCTGTAACATATAAGAAAATATTTTAAATTAAGACTCCCAAAATTCTGTAACCACAATGTAATATGCTTTATAAAATTATCGTGATAATTTTAGCGCAAATAAGATTCAAAATAAATATTTGAAAAATCATGATTTTTTTTTTCAGATGGACTTTTATGGGACTTTATAGAAGTTGACATATCATTAATTTTAGTGTCGTCGAAATCTGAAATTTATAAGAGTATTCAGGTAATTTTCCTTTAGCCGGGCGCCAGCGAAAAATCGCCAAATAATCTAGAATTCCGCCAAATTTCTTACAGCAATTTTAAAGCGGAAAATCGCCAAATAATGCAGAATCATGTCATGTCAATCATATGTACATCTCGTGCAAGGGAATCATTTGAGATTTTTCGTGTACTTTTGAGACCTTTCCTGCTTGTGCTTTGTATTTTCTAGAATATTTAAGAACAAAATGTTGTTTTCTCACTGTTCAACTTGTTGGACTGTATTCATGTGCGCCCGTTTAAAGACTTTCGTAACAAAATCGGTATAATGATTTTTTAATATAAACTATTTTTATTCAACTGAGATGGTGCTCTAGAAATTTTGTTATCGAAGCTTCTTACTGACCAACGTTAGAGAACTTAAAAGAAATTGGTCATTCCTGTAAAGTAAGCAGAATTTCCGAAAAATATAATAGTTAATATTAAAAAAAATTAAGTTGACAATTTCAATTCGAGTTAAAGTGAAAAATTACAAATTTTAGAGAGAAAGACTCGCGATTCATTCGTAGAGTAGAATTAGAAATGATCAAATTCGAAAGAAGGAGCTTTTCGAAGTTTAATAACATAAACAAGACATTGCGAACTTTTGTTTGTGGGAAAGATTACTATTTTTTTTATCACGGTTATCAAATGCTAAAATGAAAATATTTAATGAGAATACAAAGAGTTTTCGCTAACTTGTACTATGGAAATTATTTTTCAGAATGTTTTGAAATAATTTCTAATATACTGTAAACTAAACCTCAATTTAGAAAAATCTGTAATATTTAACGACAGAAAACAAATTCTGTTTTTAAACTTTTTTTTATTATCATAAATCGACCTAAATACGCTTTACAGGGCGTCCCAGCAAGACCAGTATACACTCTGCACAGCCAGATTCGTAGTTTCGAATATATAAAAAATGCTCAAAGGACTGTACCGCTTCGACCCGTAGTTTTCGAGAAAAATGCGAGAGAAAATGTATGACGTCATATCAGGTTTACGATAAAAATCTTTATTCGGAACATGAACATCAGTACTTGCATAATTTTTGTTCGGATTAAGCAAGCGGACTATTTTTCTCGCGTAAGAATATATGGGTGATTAGGTTTGATTCCCGCACAATTTCTCCTGCGAACCTCAGGAGTTGCTGTGTGTGTATCTATAATATGTGTGTTCGTTTCTTGTCTGTGTCCAACAAATGTGTTGCCTCCAAGAATCATGCTGATAATTATTGAAAATTAACAACAATTTTAAATATTTAGATATTCGAGATGACCCTCGCGAATATTGAGGCGTGCATGCGCGCGTCGTGCAATGGTTGACTGTACACGTTCTAGCATCAAAGTGTCTACAAAAGTAAACGCACTGTGGAGACGAATAGTAGCTGGGTCTCTATAAAGCAATTCCATTACATAGACCTATAGGAAGAAATCTAAAGGGGTCAGATCTGGAGATCCAGGTAGCCATGAAGCCGGACCACGACGCATAATACAGCGGCCGTATAAAGGTTTTTTCGCTAACCGGATATGATTTCATACTTTTCTCCCACATTTTTCCAGAAAATTATAGGTCGAAGAGGTGCAGTTCTCTGGGAGTTTTTTTTCTTTCTTTCAAACAACAAATCTGGCCGTGCAGAATTTATCCGGTCTTGCTGGGACACCCTGTATACGTAATCATAGTAGTTTTTGATATATTACTCATATATTTATTCTTTTGTAAATCTAATTAACCACCAAGATGAAATTGGCACATTTATGGCTAAACAACATCATTTGGGAGTAAAGCAAATTTCATGGGTGAAAATAAGCAAACGGGAGGTTAATATACAGAAAAACAAGGAAAGTCCACAATGAATGTTTGAAAGGCTGATAAGACATTTAAAGCCCTTTTCAGTCGATGGTTCATACTATTATTCTTAATACACTTCTCAATTATCCTTGCAGCGATTTTCTTATTTTATGTGATATTTAAGTAATCAGGCAGGTCTATAAGCTCTTGTGAGACGAAAAATGAAAATTACTGGTATGCTATTTTGGGTAACATTGTGAGTATACTTGATGCAGATTTAAAAAACAAATAGCTAAGTTTAAAAAATAAAAAAAAAAACAAAAGTTGATTACCCGCTCCGAAGTCAGTTGTTGCAAGTACACCATAAGTTTTGCCACAAGCCAAACTATTTGGGAAAGGTTGATCTGTTGTGAAGAGCACAACGTTGTTTTTCAACAGTTTGTTAAACAGGTCTCTCAGATGAGATTTGTATTGATCGCATCCACAAAAAGCATACTCGTTTTCGATCTATTAAAAAAGATTTTTTTAAAAATGGAATAAAAGTAAAGTAAGAAAACTGAATAAAATAAAATTACTATATGATATAAAACCATGATTTATATTTCTATTAAGTCAACTTTTGTGGAAGTAATAGAGTCATAATAAATATACTATAATGGCCTGTTTTTTTTTCCAAAAAAAGAAAAGTGTAAAAATAAAATATTACAGTTTTATACTAAAAAGATCTTGGCATTGTTTGTTCCTTATATTTGCTTTTCCAGAAATATCTAAAAAAATTAATTTCTTATTGTAAAAAGTAAAAACGTTTTATCAAGAACAGAAAATTAGAATCGATATTATAAAATCTCCAATCACATTACTCTAATGAACCAACCATCTATAGTTAAAGTAGTGTTACTGGAATAACACTACTTTACTGTTAAATTGCTGTTAAAAACGTTTTATTTGACGAATTAATTTTAGAGAACTCATTGCTTTATTAAAGTACCACAATGTACTCCTCCAGTTTCACAATAATTACTGTTATTATGTATGTACACTTTAAAAAGGTGGAGCTTAGATTTGTGAGGTCTTTCGAAAATATCCAGCCTTTTTCGAATGTTTCAACTGGCAACCAAGGATTTTTTTGCGACGAAATGGCATATTCTTCATTTAAGCAATCATAAATGTTTATTTATTATCTCTATTATTTCCACTAAATTTATCTTTAGCAAGGGGAAAAATATATTAAAAATATTTTACAGTTTTAAATCGTATCGTAAAGAAGAAGGTTTTTCATACCAGATATAGGACTGGATAAGAAAAGGAGGGAAAATTTAGACTATTAGACTAGAAGTTTAGACTATTTTGGGGCAGATCTCGTAATTTTGAATCGCGGTCTGATGACGAGGATGACACAGATGAGTTGCCATCTCCCTCTCCACACCAGTAGTATTACTCTAGACATGGATGACTTTGTGACCATGAAAGATTTAACGTGCGCCAGCCACCATATACATGGGGAATCTTAAGCTGGCGGAGTCAAAATTGATATAGTTGTTGACAGTGTTTAGTAGAATTTATTGTTTCACCTTGAGGATGGAGCTCGTAGAAAATTACGCCTTTCCAATACCCCCAAATGGACAAAAGAACTTTTTTTGGTGTAGTACCGGCTTTGTGACAGTATAGAGCTCTGGAACAACTGAAACCGATGGCATAGACAGCTAACAGATAAGCCTGCATGTTTGCACAAACAGAGCCAGATAAGGCTATTCATAGGGAAAGGGACATCTTAATAGATAAAAAGTTTTGTCCAAAGAGCCGTTTGTCAATTTCTCTCATTATCTTCATCTCATTTTTCTGCTGTCGTCTTCAGATACAAATATATATTATTACTTTTATCGAAAGGAAATTGAAATCTTGAGTTGGAATAGCTTGGTCATTCCAATAAACTTATACTTCTTAAATAAGAAAATCTGTACTTTTCCGTTAGCTGGGTTCAAGCAAAAAAAATCGCCGAAGAATGTAGAATTCCGCCAAATTTCTTTGGTGATTTTTTGTTTGAACCTTGATAACGGAAAAGTACCAGAAAATGAAAATGAAGAATTAAAAAGACAACTAATTCAAGTTTTTTTTTTATCACTGGTGGTGGCACACATAATTCATAAAACAATGCCATTAAAAATCGGGGTAATTTTCCGTTAGCCGGCTACCAGTAAAAACTCGCCAGGGAAATTTAGCGATTTTTTTTCTGGCTCTCAACTAATGGGAAAGTACCAAAATCGGTATGCATTTAAAGCAAATATTCAGGAAAATAGAAATTAGAAAAAAAAAGCTGTGTCTGATTTAGAAATTGTATCAAAAATTATTTTAACAAAAGAATTTTTCAACGAATAAATTACCTGAATGCTTATTATTGGCCCTCCATTGTTGTACAAAAGTGGTTCTATCTTCGGAAGTAAGACATTATACCATTGGTCTATATGCTTTATGAAATCTTTAAAAGAAAGTTATAGAAAACAATACATGCATAATGAAATTAGAACTATTATATATTTAAAAAAACTTAAACTAGGAAAAGGATTAATTATCTTTCTTAAGCGATGCTTTCAAGATTTAAAAATGGAAAACAAATAGTAATAAATATAAAAAAATATTCATAATATTCTTACTAGGATCCCAAAATCTCATCTTCATATTAGGATCTATTCTCAACAGCCAGTAAGGAAGACCACCCTGAAAAGTGTATAGTTTAAAACAGACTGTTTGGAAAAGTTTCGAAAAAAAACCTATTTCAAATAGAATATTAATATTTATTAGGACCCCAAATAGCTGAATGAAATTTTAACGATATTTAAAAGAATTATTGCTTGATTGAAATTTCAACAAATATCAATACATATTATGTTTTTGCAAAAGTATGGATTGAATAAGCAATATTCAATCTAAATGTTCAAAGGAAAGTTTTCGAATGTTTTCTTTCGTTGTGGAATAATTATAACCTGTGATATAAAAAAATTAATCAATTACTACTTAAGCCATCAAAGAACTTCTTTATTTTAGTTACTTTTTATTAAATAATTACAAATAGTACAAATAATTTATCAATAAATTATTGATTTTCGCGTGAATTGAAATCGCAACCGAAACTTTCACGAGAAAAATACTGAAATCCTCGCATTTTACCGATTGACCCTGTCTAGTTCAATGTTCATTACAAACTGCTAAAACTCTATTTAAAGTATCAAAAATTAACTAAATTTAATTAATGAATTAATATTTATTTAAAAAAACACATTAAAATTGAGTGACCTCCACTACAAGTTTTAAAAAATGTATTTGAACTTGAGTGGATGAATAAAAATTATTTTATTAACAATTGAAAATGTGAACACGATATATAAATATAGATAGGGAAATTGTGAACTAATAGTAGGAATCGAAAAAGAAATAAATACGAATAATCATTGAGATTATAATTATATTATTGAGATTATTATTATAGCTTTTAAAAACGAAGCCGTTATTAATTTCTGCTGTGGCCTAAAGCAATTGTTTATAAAATTAGAGAATTATTCGAAATGAAATACAGAATTTAATCTCAGTTTATAATTTTACGAATTCTAACTAATCCCAAATAAATGGATAAAGGGAAAATTACAGTTTTATAGAATATGTAGATTCCGCTTTATTTATATTCATTGAGTTTAAATTTTTATCTAAGAATAGATAATTTATTTGTAATGATTAAAACTGCAGATATTTTTCTACAAAAATTCCAAGCGTTAAACATTATTATTTCAAATTGATTATCAAGTTTCTTCGTCTATGGGCATATTATTTTTTGCACATTTTATTAATTCAGTTAAAAATATTGACATACAAAGATTTTTATAGAAGTTCTAATTTTTAATATAGGCGTTGCTGTAAATTTTCAAAATTTGAAATCAAAAATCGTTTGGTAAGTTGTTCTTTTCGGTATTTCGAGTATAATAAAATTGTAGGGAAAATTTTGATTGAAATTCTTTTTGTATTTTCTTACCAAATCTCTCTCGGCATCTATGAAAGGGCCTGTACGTAAAATGACAAGCATATCCAAATCCTGAGCGGTCTTTATAAATTTTATCAGGTCGTAATTACCTTCAAAATTGTACACGCCAGGTTCGGGTTCATGGTGGTTCCATTCCACGTATCTGTCAAGAAGCCGAATAGAAGGGAAGATATCATAAGCGATGGAATCATATTTAACAGAAAATGATAAATTATCAATGCAACTAACATTTAATTCGAAATATAGTCAGTGCAAAATGTGAGTTCGAATATAATGAATATTTATTTAACTGATTTTAATTTACAATATTTTTACTTTATAAAACAATTCTTTTCTGTAAATACGTTAATACATTCTAAAAAAATCAATAAAAATTTAAAATTCGCAATTTAATTTAGATAATTTTATCATGGAATATCGTCTAATGAATATCTCTATTAATGATAAAGAGAATTTTTCGTGTATGAGTGAGTATTGGAATTCTACAAGATCGAGAGTTGCCACATTTGGTACAGACTCTGATAGAGAATATGTATTTTGGAGCATTTTATTGTAAAGTTATTAAGAATTTTATTTAATAATAAACGAAATAAAATGTTCATTTAATTATTAAATATTATAATACAAGAGTGATATTTGAGCCTTCTTTTGAATTTTCCCTTTATCTCACCATAAAAATGTCTTTCCAACAATTTAAACTTGCTGTGCAGTTTTTTTCGTTTATTTTTGATTAATTAAAAAAAATTATGTTACAAAAATGTCTATCACAGTTGTAAAGAAACTCGGAATCATTTACACTGATGCTATAAATATTTAATCTTTTAGTCTACTTCAATTTCTAAGATGAAAGAACGGAGATATGATGAATAGGTTTGTATTTAAAATAGGTTTTTAATATATATATATATATATATATATATATATATATATATATATATATATATATATAATACAGTTAATTAATTACTCGTACAATTAAGATTTTATTTCACAAGTTGGTAATGATGAAACGTTTTTAAAATGCGTTTCTTTTAGCCATTTTGCCATCCTCTCCCATCCGTGAAATTTTCTGCTTCTCCTGTTTTTCTCCGCATTAGAGTAAGCAAAAATGAGAATTCAAACAAATTAACATTTACAACGGGTTTTATACGTTTGAAATGCTGAAGAAAGCTTCAAGCGCGTCATGGCTCCCCTTCAAAAGTTTCACTTGAACTGGCTAGATGTTACGGATGACGAAGAGGTTAAAATAGTGTGAACAAGAAAGCGTTTATATTAAAGACAATTTAATAATTTCCTTCTCGAATCAAAATTTAAATTTTAGTGTGATGTTAGAAAAATAGGGAGATGTATAACACAATGAACAGAATAGTATAAAGATTATAAAATAGATTTTTGTTACATATCTATCAGAATTCGTTAAAATATACTTTGCAGAAAATGTCACTTAAAGCGAGATACGTCAAATACACAGGGGAACAATTTGTAGCACGAATTCTATTGATTTCGATTTTTGAGTCGTTTCAGTATTAAAAAGGAATCCTGATTTGAAAATTCTAATTAGTTCTCGCTGCACTTTATACGAAAGTGACCATGCTACTTGAATTTAAGAAGTTCTATTGATCTCCTGTTGCTAGACGTATATCTCCTAAGGTTGGCGCCAAGTAAATGGCCCTGAAAGAGGCCAGTAACAGGTGCATGTTTGTTTGTTGATTTGGTTTCATTTACGCTTGATGCTATAATGAGATGCTGTGCGTTGCTCTGATACAGTGACGCACATTCCGACGAAGACTTCGAATTCTTGTTTTCACACAAGATTACCAGTGTTTATTTTTTATTCATAAGGTTGTTGCCTCAGTCGTCCAGCTGATTACATTTTCAGATAAATTGTTTAGATATAACTTCATGTACATTATTATTCGTCAAGTAGTTTTGCATTAATGCCATGTTATTTTAATTATATTAGTCTGCGTATTGCGTGCATGAATCTTTCAAATGGTGACAGTCCAATAATATTACAGGGCTATTAAAAATATAAATATCCGGTTCATATTTCTTTTTATCTTGCGAAGTATCCAGATGTCAATTTTTATTCGTCTTGTAAACTACGGAGATATTAAGCAGAATCTTACTTTTCAACTTTCAATAATGGAAAAAAATCACGCGATTAAATATTTATAGTATTTATATTAAGTACTTAAAATATCTATTTAAATATTACATGACGCTAACGAAATGGTTTGTATTTTTGTTCAATAATGTATTCTATAGTTGAACATTAGTTATTTTTCAATTTCTACTATTAGCTCACACTCTCCCTATATGTATATATATCTTGTTCAGATTTTCCATCGTTAATAAAATACTGTTTATTCATTCAATCTAATTCAAGTAAATTTTTTAAAACTTGTAATGGATGACATTTGATGTTAACACAGTTTTTTCAAATATTAATTCCTTAATTTTTTTATTAATTTATTAAAAGCTCGCCAAAGCTCGCCATTTCCCAGCCACCAAATAAGTAACGAATTCAGTTTCTTTTTTTCCCAAAGTTAATGAGATAAGGCGAAGTTTTTGGCAGATTATTTTAAACGATTCTGTTTTAATTTCATAATGCTTGATGCCTTTAAAATCAAACATTGTTAATGAATCGATTTTTCCGATTCATTTTAGAGTACTTTCGAATTAAAATAATACAGAATTTAGAAAATTATCATTTCTAATCTCTATTGCGTACCCCAACTTATGTAGAAAAATCACGCATTTTGCGTGGCCACGATTGGCTTTAAATCCTCAATTGGCATTGAAAATTCAATGCTATTATAATTTTTTGATCAATTATTTATAATAATTGTAATCGTTATGCCGGGATAGACTGGTTGGTATGGTTTTGAATTCCATCTCTTGCACTGCGAGTTCGAACACCATGTTAAGAAAGCAGAATGGGAAATTGAGAGGAAATTCGTTCTCTATTTTACTTCTTAATATTGGGACTCTGTAATATTTCTATACATATTTATAATTATTGTACTTATTTAATAAAGAGTAACTAAAATAAAAATTTTATGTGTTAACCTAAGTAAGAATTGATTTTAAAAAATTGTTTTTTTTATATTACTTGTTTTATTTATAAAATTTAGTAAAAATCTGCAATAAGCATCACTGAAAAGACATTTTTTATTTTTCAAACGGTGTAAAATTTGTTTTTGTGCAATGATAATTTAAAAAATTATCTAAAGCGCCAAAATTCGGCTTAATTTTTAATTAATTGAAATAGTAGTAAAAATTTCAAAAAAAAAATCTCTCCATATACAGATTTTAAACCAAAACGTATGTATGCGCCATTTTTGGTTAGCATAGATCAAATGGTCTCGTATATATAGTGTGAACCATAGAGTTGGTATATAAAGTATACCAGCTCTATGGTGTGAACACAAACATACACGATATTTTATTATTTAGCAGTACATATATACAGATGTTAGAGTATTATAAAAATAAAAATAATCATGAGTATTTTTCATTTTTTGTCACACTGAACACGAATAAAAAAAATGAAAAAAAATGAAGGGGAAAAAACTCGAATTTAACATTGCATTGAATGTTTTAAATTTAAATACCAGATAATTCTTAAAAAATAGGAACTACACGCCGTTGCAACTTACGTTTGTATAGCATTAAGGCCCGCCATCTTTAACTTATATATTCTGTCGTGCCAAAATTCATGAGGTACTCGAAAATAATGGACAGAACCGGAGATGTATCGAAAAGGGTTTCCATCTTTCAGGAAGCGATTGTTTTCGTAATCAACAACGAATAATCTGACTCCAAAAACCTGTTGGAGAGAAAGAACACCATTTTTTTTTTTTGCTTAAAAATAAATAAGAAATTATTTTAAATTTCTTTGATAATTTTTTCAAGCAAAATAATGTATAATATATTTATTGAAAAAAATTCATATATTTACAATAGCGAATTAAGAGGTTAGAGAATTGAAAAATAAAAATAAAAACACTCGCCAATAAATTAAGAATTTTTGATGGGCAATAAAGAAAATTTGACTTCTAGAGAGTTTATTAGTTTGATTTTTGCTTTGATTAATTAAATAAATATAAAGGAGAAACGGCAGACGATAATCGTTTACTTGCAATCACATTGAAATGAATGTGCTATACATTAACGATAATATTTTCCAATCTTCTTGTTCTACTTTCATTGCTATTTCTGTTTTAAATTTTCAGAAAAAGTAATATAAACAAATGACACCAAATTATTTCATTAAAATTTTGTAAACCACCTTAATGAGATTCGAATCAATACAATCTGTTATAAGAATGATAAATCGATTTTTCTCCTCTTATTTTTATACTTAACTTTTTAAGTTTCACGATGGAAAAATATGGAATACTTTAATTAATTTCTGTTTCAAATTGAAAATTTGTATTTTCTTATATATAATATTTTATTTCATTTATGGTATTATACAAATTACACACATTTAAGAAGCATATCAAAGTTGTGTTTTGTGACTTATGGCACTTAACAAGCCCATTGATAGTTATCACATATCAGAGTAAAGCAAGTTTTTAAAATTTTTGTTTAATTATAAAACTTAAATTGCTATATTTTGTTAACTTTGATAATTAATTTTTTTTCATTCTTTAGAGACATTATGGAAACCTCATTTTAATTTTGAGAAATGCAGAAAATATATTTCAAACTAGATTTCTGGACTTTAAACTTAAAATTACAAAAGTAAGATTTTTTTTAAAAATTTAAATATTCTTTGAATTATATTATATGGCATAAATTTTGGTAGCTAGTTCATGCCCTATATATGCTCCAAATTTATTTTCTTATTAGAGAATTTTATTTAGTATTTTAAAACGTTTTTTATATTATTTTCAAATTTTTAAGAAACATTAGTTCATATTTTTCCAGTTCAGATTTCTAATACTATTTCAATCTAATCTGTGGTAATTTGAAAAAAAAAATGGTTGTAGAAATCAGACAAATTCAAGAAGGTTTTGGCATTTTTAAATTTCCAACTTATTTAAAAATATAAAATAAAAAAAATCGATGAAAAATAAATAAGATATCTTGGATACAATTTTATAAAATGGCGTATAGAAAGAAAAGTCCGAAAGCACATAATAAATAATGAAAATATTAGAAAAATAAAGAATGATAATAAAGTAAATTAAGTACATAATTTCGAAATCATTTTTTAAAAATAAATTGTAGAAAAATAACAAATGAAATGAGTATAAAGGATTCGAAAAATATAAAATGACACAATTTATTTTTACTTTTGAATAAAATTCATTTTAATAAAAAATTATTTAGAAATTTGAATTAAATTCATTCGGAATATTATTAAAAAAAGAATAGCAATTCTTAAAATCTACAGAAATAATGTTTTAACACATAAATTCAATAATATTTATCTGGTTAAGAAAAGCTTGTTTATACCAACCGTTTTTAAGCAGAGTACAAGAAAAACTAAGAATATTTTGAAATTCATGCTGTTTACGTCAATAATTAATAAACAGTAGGACAGACAGTACACTCTTGAACTCTTTAAAAAATGTGTAGCTTTTATAGAACTCAAAAAAAGATTTTTTGGTATTTTTTTTTAAAAAAATTTCCATCAGATATACACAAAATATCGCATTTCTTTGTATTACTTTAGATAAGATATTTTAACTCATGATAGATTATGGAAAAAGATATTCCATCCTATTCTTAAATTCATTCATTTACAATCAATGTTAAAAATTGATTAGACTTTGTTGTTTGAAGATAATTAGAAAGATTAAAACTATTCCCATAAAAAATTCCCGTATCAGACGATAAATTACTTTTGTCGGATTTTTAAATTTTTCCCACTCATGGTTTTTTTCTCTGAAAGAAAAAAAAAATCGTGAAAATTCTTCCATTAAAAAAACTTGCTCCAATTTTAAAGTTGAATAAAATATTTAAAAAAATGTTTTTAAAAAACATAAAGAAAGCTTGTTTAAACTCGCTTGTAAAATTGAATACAATATATTAAATCGAGAGGAATTCTTAAATTATTTTTATTATAAATTTTATAGAAAATATTAAGTAGTTTTTATCATGCGAGAACATGATGTTGTTTTTATTAATAGTTTTTCAATAATTGAAGGCGTTGAATAATTGAAGCTCGAAATCGCGAAGGCAATAAGCGTAAATGGCAATATTCGTCAATATCTTTTAATCGCATTCATTTTTTTACCTGCTTTTACCAGCATTACATTATTATTATGTATGCTTCTTTGAAAGCAGATGCGTTTTTAAAAAGTTGACCTGGTTTTACCAGTATTGCTTTTTTTAAACTAGTTTAAATTAATTAAAGCCTTAAATTCATTAATGACTTAAAAATAGTAATGTTCTCGCATTATAACCTAAAATTTGCTAACGTATATTTCATTTTTCTTTTTTAATTGATTTTTCTTTTATATTATCGTAATGATTAAATCTTCAACTTTTTCTTTGAATCCAGCGTATAGAAATGGCTGACGTAAAATGTTTATTATGAACTAATTGATAGAAAGAGCAATTTGAACATGATTATGTTCATAAGTTGTTTGTGAATTACTTGATGCCTCAAGCATGATACCAAAATGGCTCAAAATGTTTGCAAGAACTTAGAACTACCAAATTTGACACATATTTATTTCTTGTACTGTAAATATTTTGGAAAAGAGTATTTAAATGTTAAATTAAGTTTGCAGCAAAAATTTAATCAAAACTTAAAAACGTTTACAAAATCACTTTGGAGTGTGTCATTGCACAAGATCATTGTTACATTATTTAAAAATTAAAAAAAAAATCTAAGGGCATTTGCCATAGACAAGCCCGCTGACTCAGTCAGAGATTTTAAGCGTTTAGGGGCGTCTCTTGTTTTAGTAATTCCATCTAGTTCTAAGAGTACGTCTCATATACTCATTCATTCGGACTTCATTCATAGATTATAATTTAGACATGAATCAGAGAATGATCCCATCTGATGCGATACCCCTAGTACAATCTCGACTTGGAGGACTTAGTTCTCCAAGCTTTCTAATAATATTGACTTTATTTTCAAAAATCGTTAAGGCGACCAGGGACCTTTAAAATGACTCTTTGCAATTTGAAATTTTACAGGCATTAAGAGTAACACTATAGGAGACGACACACAAAACTTTAAAGCATAATATTAATTTATTTATGAATTGGTCGAGGGGTTAGTATAATATAATATTAGTAATAAATAACGTTAATGAAAAATGCTCCAGGCGCTCCAATTTTTATTATTACTTACTCTAACCCTTTTGAAACAAAAGTGGGGATTAATGAAGTTTGAGAACGAAATATCAAAATTAACAAATGTAGTTACTCAAAGCTATTTAAACCTTTTAAAAAATCAGTAGTTTTAAGTTATTACATAAATTGGAAATTGCAAAAAGTCATGTTAAAGGCCCCTGGTCGCCTTAACTAAAAATATTTTATTATAATTTTCGCTCTTTTATTTTAATACAAGCAATTGCAGCGATATCGAATGTATTTTTTGTGTTCAAGTTATCGTTGCCATTTTTAAAAGAGTTTATTTTTAAAAATAATTAATAACTTTTGGCCACCAGCTATCCATATTAATAGCGCTAATATAGTCAAGTCAATCACTTTCGATGAAAAGCCTCTCATCTAATTAAAATTACTATTTTAAACTACCCTTGTAGATGAAAAAGAGCATTATAGCTAGTTAATTGTGTTTGCTAGCTAATGAAATTAAATGTGATCAGTCGGTCCAGTTGCTCATAAGCGGGTTTGCCAAATGTTTTTTTTTTTTTTTTTTTTTTTTTTGAAATTTCGAACGTTGAGAGCCTGTGACGTATCTAAGTGCTATAACTTTTTTATAAAAAAATTTATTGAAATAGGTATAGTAATTAGTGCCAAGAGATTGTCATGGTTATACTTTTCCTCCACTGAGAATATGTTATAAAGTAGTGTTTTTGAAATTTCTATTTCGTCGCCAAATTTTGGCGAAATGGCGAAATGTAGCTCGAACGGCAGCAAAAGCGTTTCTAATCGTAAAGTTTCGATGAACGATGCAGCAAACTAACGGAAATATTAAAAAAAATCTATAAATGCAAAAGAAATGGAATGGACGCAAAAAATTTTAATCGATAACAATGAAAGTAAGCGAAAATAATACGTACACCAGGAAAAAACAAAGCAAAGTGAACAGGAAAAATCGAATTACAGTAACATAAAAAAATGACGGCAATGTAAACACACACAAAACGCTGCTGAAAAATTGCCAAACCTTACAAAGCCCCGAATGGTTGTCTATCAAAACTTAGTCCGCACAACAAACTTAAAAACAATTTATTTACAGTATGTACCTGGAATAAAACAAAAAATCAAACCGATTATACAAATTAATTAGTCTGACCAAAATAAAATCAAGTCAAGAAGGCACTGCGCATGCCAATTCAACGCCAATCGGGACAACACAAATGCGTGAATTTTCTACGACAATTGGGGTTATATGGATTAGAAATTTTTATTTATTATGTTTTCTTTATTATGTTTTATTTTTGGTACTTTTCCTTTAGCCGGGGGCAAGCGAAAAGTAGCCAAATAGTTTAGAATTCCGCTAAAATTATTACAGCGATTTTAAAGCGAAAAATCGCCAAATAATGTAGAATTTCGCAACATTTCTTTGATGATCTTTTGCTTGCCCTCGATTAACGGAAAAAGATTTTCACTTTAATTAAAAGGCACTTCAAAATGAATCCAAAAGATCGATTAATTAAGAAGGTTTAATTTTAAATGCATTAAACACTAAGTAAATAAACATAATCGTTTGAAATGATTGGTCGAAAACGAGTTAAGTTTTACTCATTTGGCGGTTAAGAAATGAAGATTTTTGTCGAGAAAGTTAGTTTTTATTTAATAAAAAGATAATCACTCAATTAATCGGAATAAATAGTTGCCTATGTTCTATTCTAGAATATATTCAATCTCTGTGATAAATTTCATCCAATTCCGTTCAGCCTTTCTGGCGTGATTGACTAACATCATCCACATATCCAAACTCCAAACTTTCACATTTATAGTATATATATATATATATATATATATATATATATATATATATATATATATATATATATCAATGTCCTGAGATTATATATATATCAACGCACAGCCAATACCCCTGAAGCCCCAAACTTGAAATTTGGCAGGCATGTCCACATGGTTACGAAAGTATCCAATACGAAAGGATTTTTCGAAATATCAATTAGTTCGGGAGAAATTAATTAACCCCCCTTAATTTCTGTGAAATTAAAACCTGTAATATTACATTTCTAGTGGAACACGACCTTCCTGTAAAACCGTGTTTTTAAAATTGCCATCGTTACGCGTCCGTACAACTAATACTCAATATTGCTGTGGAATCGGATCGACCTTTTATCTTAGACCTCGAAGGTATCATTTATTTTACGAAATATCGATGCAAAAATTAAATATCGATTTTTTAAAAAAAGAAGTCCATTTTGACGGGTCTATTTCTCGAATGGACCTGTAAAATAGACGCTTAGCTGAAAAAATACAGAAAATATGTTTCCTGAAAAGGAATACAATGTAGTATGCTGCAATATAATTTAAAAAATCGAATTTCTAAAACTGAATTTTTGGCGAATATTTTAACGAAGAGGCGAATTTTCGCTTTAATATTTAATTACGCCGAAACTTTTCAAGATAATCACATTTTTTTACATAAAATTGGATAAATTTTTCAAAATTAAGCGAAAGATTGTGAAAATCTGATAATTTTATCATTTCATTTTTTTGTCATTTATCGAATTTTCCAATTTAACATTACAAATCTAACCCATTGATAAATAAAAATGAGACTAAATTTTTTAAAATATATAATTTGGCATTGTTTTGGCATACCCTGATCAATTTCAAAAACAATCCAACAAAAACTATGCGTCGTATGAATTCATTCCAGGGTTTCCACAACACATACTTCACCTGAAAGTTGGGGCACCAGTAATGCTACTACGAAACCTTTCTCCACCTAAATTATGCAATGACACCAGACTACAAGTGACTAGACTTAATAAGCATGTAATCGAAGCTACGATAATTACTGGATGCGCTCGATGAGAGTTGGTTTTAATACCCCGCATTCCACTCATTCCGTGGGACTGTCCTTTTGAATTTAGAAGAGTGCAGTTTCCTGTACAAGTCTGCTTTGCAATAACCGTTAATAAGTCACAAGGACAGACATTAAAAGTCGCAGGGATCGATTTAAGAGGATACTTTTTTTCACACGGCCAATTTAATGTAGCTTGCTCCAGAGTCAGTTCACCAAGCGGCTTAATCATTTTAGCACCAGAAATAAAAACCCTAAAAAGGTTGTATACAAAGACATTCTTACTTAAACATAGGTATAACAATAAAGTGTGGATGATCTGAGTTTGCAAAGAAAATCAATACTTCAAAAAAGGGATGCACAACCTAAGGCCTGCGGGCCAAAATTGGCACACGTAACCTTTGAAGTTGTCCTGCAAATGTTGTTAATACAATAAGACTAATTTAAAATGAAATGAGACTTTTTCTAATAAACAGGATAAAAAAACTGATAAGAAAACGATTCTACATCAGAATAAATAATTAACAGTTGTTCATTATGTTTATTTACTTTTTATTAAGCGGCTTTTCAGTTTGTTCCCTTCATGGCTACGAGCAAGAACGAGTTTTCGTGTAGAAGTTCACGGGCATGAAAAATTGCAACACATGAAAATGCAGTAATGAAGATCATAATTCAAATCTTATGTAATGCATTTGATGATTAGTTTTCAGGATTTGAAAAGTGCCTAACAAAAATTGATTAATTTTTTCCCTTCTTTCTGTTGAGGTAAATATAGTGGATGAGAGCATGCAGTTAACCTTAATTTATTTACAGAATTCTGATTTTTTTAAAAATCAGTTTAAAGAAAAACCGATATTAGAATTTTATAAAGACTTACCTGAGGAATTTTTATGCTTAAACAAAATGCAGCATCATTAGCAACTTTCTTTGGCAACGCTTACATTTGTGAGCAAACTTTCTCACTAATGAATTGAAACAAATCAAAAGTAAGAAATAGAACAGTAGATGAGAGAACCCTTCTGCGATTCTATTTCTTATTTTGTTCTACATATTGCCACAACCAATCTTAAGCCCAATATAAAATCAATAACTTCAAATATTCAGTCCCAGTCATCTCATTAATATTTGCTAATTTTGATTATTAATTTTTTTTCTCAAAATTTAAATTGTGTTTTCTGTATAATTACCAAATAGTTTTCCTATGTTATTCTCAGTTTGCCACCTTTTTAGTAGATATCCTTTTTTTGTGGTAAATTATTTCAGTCATATCTATAATGTTTGTGTTTCATTCATTTATTTATTACATGTGTGCCTGAATACAATAAGTAAAGTAATAATTATAATTCAGGCGTATTGTTACAAAAATCCTTGTGTTTTCATGTTTTTAACATGTTTTGACATTCACAAGCTGCTTAGGCCCTTGACATAATCCTTTTTCATATTTTGGCCTCTCATCCTGAAAAGGTTGTGCATCCCTTCTTTAAAAGGATCATTAAAGACAGTTACGGACAAGGGCATATATATAAGGAGTCCAGGGACCTCGAGACTCTCCCAAAATTAGAAAAAATTATAGGTAATAAGTATTTATTATAGGGAATTTTCGTAACTAGGTATACCAAGCACTGTTAGCTCCTGCTAATTCCATTACCCGAGCAATGCCGGCAATGCTAGTATATATATAATATGAAGAAATTTTTCCTTCGTCTTGTCATGAGAATTATAACAATAGAAACAAATTAAAGCGTATGATTTATGATGTTTGTAACATTGAAAAAATTTACAAATATAAGTAAGGACACAAAATGTAAAATCAGTTGAATATGCATCTTTTAAAAAAAAATTCCATGAAAGTTTGCAATACTCTTAGGCATATACAGTTTTCCATGTTTTTGTCTTCAAAGTATTCGTTTTAAAAAAATAATACGATTAAAAGTATTTGTATTTTTCATTCGAAACGTAAATAATTCGGGGAAAAAAATTGCTACGACGTGATTGCCATACTTATAAAATGTCTGCATTTTAATAACTGCTTCTGACGTATACACTGAAGTGACAGAAGTCATGGGATGACTGTTAATATCGTGTCAGTCCTCCCTTTGCCCGGCGAAGTGCAACAACTCGACGTGTCATGGAGTCCACAAGTCGTTGGAAGTCCTCTGCAGGAATATTGAGCCATGCTGTCTGTATAGACGTCCATAATTGTGAAAGTGTGGATGGTGCAGGAGTTTGGGCACGAAAGGACCTTTCGATGATGTCCCATAAATGCTAAATGCTGGAATTTTCCGGAATGTTCTTCAAACCAATCGAGAACAGTTCTGGCACGGTGACATGGCGCATTGTCATCCATAAAAATCCCATCGTTGTGTGGGTACGTGAAGTCCATGAAAGGCTGCAAGTGATCTGCAAGCAGCTGAACATAACCATTTTCAGTCAATGCTCGGTTCAGTTGCACCAGAGGACCGAGTCCATGCCATGTAAAAACAGCCCACACCATTATGCAACCACCACCAGCTTGAACAGTGCCTTGCTGCCAGTTTTTGTCCATGGCTTCGTGGGGTCTACGCCACACTCGAACTCTACCATCAGCTCGTAACAACTGAAATCGTGACTCATCTGACCACGCCACAGTTTTCCACTGGTCTAGGGACCAGTCGATATGTTCACGAGGCCAGGAGAGTCGCTGCAGGCGATGTCGTGCTGTCAGTAAAGGCACTCGAGTCGGTCTTCTGCTTTCACAGCCCAAGGAAGACAAATTTCGCCGCACAGTCCTATCGGACACGTCCCTCATACGTCCCACATTGATTCCTGCAGTTATTTGACGAAGTGTTGCGTGTCTATTAACATTGACCATTCTACACAGACGTCGGCGGTCTCGGTCGTTAAGTGCAGGTGGTTGCCCACTGCACTGTCCATGATGGGATGGGATGCCTGAAATTTCATAATCTCGGCACACTCTTGATACTGTGGATCTCGGAATGTTGAATTCACTAACGATATCCGCAATAGAATGACTCATACGTCTAGCTCCAACTAACATTCCACGTTCAAAGTCTGTTAATTCTCGTCGTGCCGCCATAAATCAAGAAAAACCTGTTCACATGAATAACCTGAACACAAATGAAAGCTCTGGAAAACGAACTGCGCATTTATACTTTTTCGCTGCGATACTACTGCCATCTGTATATTTGCATATTGCCATCCCATGACTTTTGTCTCTTCAGTGTATATACGTTAGTCCAAATCTTCCACTGGCCGTTTCGCCTCGGTGACGTAGTGGTAAGGTCCAAGCTGAAGAACCTGAGGGTTTCGTGTTCGAGACCTGATTGCACTGAAGAACCGTCATGTCTGGAGCGTGTTAAAATCATCGAATCCAAATGCCGTCTAGCCGGTGTGGAGTGGTGTAGTATGGAAATTTGGAGAGCGAATGCCAGCAGAGGTGTAGTACTTATCAGTCGATCGCGGTTCGAAACTACAAGATCCTTCGAAAAATATACCTAATGTTTCTTTAAAACAAAAGTTAATATAATTAAATTAAACTAAACCAAATCTTCATGTTAGCCGACGCCTATACACATCATATAAAGTAAAAAAAGCATCATTAGATTAAAAAAGACAAAGTTTTTGTAGGATTTAACACAAATTTCGCTTAGTGAATGCTTTTTGCATATGAGCAGGTCTATTTCAAATTAAAAAAAAACAATTATGCTAAATTTATCGGTCTAGAAGTTCCTTCCTGTATGATCTACTGTTTTTTTTTAAATAAAATCCATGGATAACTTTCCTCAATGCATCGGTTATTCCCCATACTTCATTTGTATATCGAAATTTATATGTATTTTATTCGATATCGGATATTCGAAAGTAAAATAAATAAAATTTATGCACGAATGATGAAGCGCATTAGGAATTTTCGTTACGTAAAAACAACTTTTTTTGGATTTTTTGTTAATTATTACTGATGTTAAAATATGTAGACCTAGTACATAATCGTTACTACGAAAAATATTTCTCTAACTTTTTACCAGTTACAGCATTAATATTTACATTTGCTACTTCCGCAGTTTTTGAATGGCCGGATTGTGAAGTTTCGGCTCATAAGCCATTGGGTTTCAGCTACTGGACACGGTTCCACCGAAGAACCGTCGTGTAAGGGGGTCAGATGCACTTTCAATTCGTCAGAGCCAAACGTCTTTCCATTGGTATTTTATGGTTTTTAAAAGTGGTTTCCAGCTGAGGTGTCGTCCTCGTCATCTGACATCGAGGTTCGTCCCAAAATTGATCTAGTGTTGCTTTACAACGGAACGTAATATAACTACACCAAACCAAATCGGCTGTTTTTAATTTTCAACAGCAATACCTGATCAAAAATAAAGGGTTAATTTTGTTTAATCTAATAAGTATGAAGTCATATTAATTTTAATGTGACTTTTTTTAGAAAAATTTATTATGCAAGTATTTATTCAAAAACGATATTTTGAGGAATCTCCGACGTTTCAGACCCACATGACTTCACAAAACTCAATCTTGGGAAATGTCAGTCTACTTCTGACACGCACAGCTCCCCAAACACTTTGAAGTAGACGGTTGAACGATGGTTCCGATATTTGGTGTACAAACTTTAAGCTATGTTTTCAGATTTCTAACAAATTCTGAGTAAATCTGTTCAGAGGAAATCCGTACAATCCGGTTCTTCGAGTATAAGTCAATAAGATAATTACAAAGCGAAGAGAGCTACATAGATAAATTTAGATACACTGATTTAACTGATATACACTGCTCAAAACAATTAGAGGAGCAAGCAAAAAAATTAAGAAAACCGTGCAAGACAGCCACGTATTGGCATACAAGGGGTAGTACACGCGTATCCATGCGCAATACAGAGAAAAAAAAATAAAACAATGTGGAATTAAGCTTTAATTCTTGGAAAATATGGAAAAAAAACATGAAAAGATGATTTAGGGAAACAATTTGGTTACATGTAAACGATAA
Organism: Argiope argentata; assembly: GCA_026289955.1. Taxonomy (NCBI): domain Eukaryota; kingdom Metazoa; phylum Arthropoda; class Arachnida; order Araneae; family Araneidae; genus Argiope; species Argiope argentata. Next base: position 1,809,241 of record JAOUZG010032472.1, on the reverse strand, counting down.
AAAAAAAGCTCTGAATAGACATGATGCATGATTTTTAATAGGACGTGTGGTCTCCTCGAACAGCTAAGACTGCTGCCCACCTGTTTGCTGTGGATGCGATGAGGTTATCGATGAGATTTTGGGGAATACTGTTCCATTCCTCAAGAAGTGCAATCTCCAAGTCTGGGACAGTCACAGGCTGCCTTGGCCGCGCAGCAATGCGTCGTCCGAGCATGTCCCAAACATGCTCGATTGGATTCAGGTCAGGAGAGCACGCTGGCCATTCCATACGCTGTATTGTTTCAGCTTCAAGCATATTCTAGTTACTTATTAAGAGTGAAATCCTATTCGTTGCTTTTTGTTGTTTCGTAAAAATTATTAAATAGTTATTTGTATTGAGCTTGATTTGTATGTATGTCATTGCTTGATTTTGGGAACGCACCGAGTGAGAGATTTTTAGAAACAAATCCCGAAACTACGGACACAATAACAATTCATTTCATTTCATTTCAGTCTGCATCTTAACATGTCACAATACATTGTGATGCTACATCTCACAGTTGAAACAATTCTTAATTTTTCTGCTAAATTTATTACACTTATTAAGATCGGAAAGCCACCAATTCACACTCGGTGAAAAAGCAATCCAGCTGCTACAGATTGAGTTTAACAAGAGTAGTCAACTCTGTTGTTACTTATGGCACTTGTCATATAGAGCAATCCTCCCGCTGATACAACAGCAGATTTAAGCCGAAAGGAGCGTCTCTTATTTTTGAAGTAGCACAAACTAGGGCCAGGAGTACGACTTATCTACACGCTCAACACATTTGCTTGCACAGCTCCTTTTTACAAGGGGGGGGGGCACATTCACACATCTCACAGATAGCACAGGGAAAAACAACCATGCTCGAACCGGGACATGCTACCCCGTGCCAGAAAGCCGGCATAGTGAACTCTTCCATCTAAAGTCTAAAAAGAGCATTTCTTACTGGAAATAAGACCGTCTAATAAGATGTAATAAGTTAAGATCGTACCGGCGGTCGCAAATATTAAACTTCTTTTCACTGATGTCATCTTCCAAATAGTCATAGTCATTCCCTTTTCTGCAACAGATAAAAACCTTTTCTGAAGTGGACTCGGATCTTGATTCGCATCAATGGCTTCGTTCAACTTATCCCATATACCTGATGATGCTTCATTGATGAGTGATCCAGTGCCCGCCATTAAAATAAAAGAAATAGACCCGACACCAAAAAAGATACACAGAGCTACACGGGGTAATGTACTCATAAATTGCGCATATTCCTCAAAATGTAACAAAATGGAAATGCCAAAATATATGTTGCATGAAAAATAAAAGAACGATAAAAACATTGGAAAGCACAGATCGGAATCAGTTTCTTGGACAGACTTCCTTAAATGTATATAAATTTTCCATCTGGAATTGTAATTTAAAATAGACGTGTTCTCCAAACTTTTTAAAAAATCTAGTATTCTGTAGCAGAAATGAAGACATATTACTGAATAATACATTGCAAATATGGTGATAGGAAACATCATGAACATATTTAATGAAACTGGAAAAATTATATCTATTAATAATCTGAGATAAGGATATGGCAGAGAATAGTTGAACGTGAATAAACTCTTTCGAAAAGAGTTAGAGAGTATTGCTGCATTAATGGTAAGAATAATGTGCATAAAAAATGAAATATAAGATCCAACGTAAATGAACTTATAAATACAGTATTTAGAATTATCACATAAACTAAATTCTTTGGCAACTCTAACTTGCAGGTGTTTTAATCTTTTTGACTGGTTACAAATCACGGTTCTGACTGCTAAAGCTGTTATACTTAAAATTATGGAGCCTCTACTTGAAGTTTCACCTCCACCAACAAATATTATGGAGACAGTACATATTACGACTATAAAATTCAAGAAAATATTAAAAATCCACTCAGGCCTACCATTACAACAAATAAAGGAATTCTTTTTCATTGTCTGCTTTTGAATGAAACCAGTAAAACATAATAAGGAGAAAAGTTGTTTCAAGACATTGTTCTTATCCTTACGTAAAAAGTAATTTGAATTCAGCATCTCCAATTACTTATAATTCTCTGTCAGATTTCCTTCGAATTCTAATATTTGTTTTGTTATTTTAAATCGTTTCTTTTCAGATCTTCGGTCAGATTACTTGTAAAAAGCTCCAGCTTACAAAGGATTTATCTTAATCGCGAAGCCATTAACCTAAAAAGCGTTTAACCACTAAAATTCCTTTAATAGAAATTTATTAAAAAATTTCCGACATACCTTTTTAGATATTAAATAATTCATGTTTCTCAAAGTTCTGTATAATAAACAGACATTTTTAAAGAAGGCACTGAAAAATCAAGGAATGAAAATGTCTAATTCCTATTGCTAAGGGGAAATACAATTTCGGTGCAGCATGAGTGTCTTTATATTTTTTAAAAAAAACTTAATATTTAAAAGGAAATCAATAGGACTTTCAATTTTACTACAGCAGTTTCGACTAGGATTCAAATTATAGGCTTCTAAATTATTTTTACCAATTATTTTACTTAGGAATCCAATTTAGAGAAATAAAATGTTTTGTTGAATAGAAAATCTAGTGCGTTGCTAAGTGACTTAAAATTTTAGCGTTTGTATCGATTTAAATTCGCAATTTGTGTTTAATTTTCTTTCAAATTCATTACTGAATAAAATTGGATAATTGAGATGTCTGTGTGTTTATAAACGTTGACTACTTTTAACAAAATGTAGATCAATTTTAAATCTTTGATTTTGTTACTAAACCCTTTGATTCCTTGAAAAAAAGTCTTTTAATACTTTCAATTTTAGGATCCATATCACTCAATATGTAGTTTAATTTTCATATTGATTGTTATGGCCATAATAATTTTATTTATTACTTCTTGATTTTTTTTCCAAACTCGTATACATAGCTTAGAAAAATTAACATAAACTCAAAAAATATTCGACCTAGATTATGACGAATAACTACATTCTAGACCTTCTTGAGTTCGAAAAGCGCATATTTATAAAATGTCCGCACGTCTCTCTTGGACAAAGATAATTCATAAACAATTTGATCTAAAAGTAAAAAATTTCGTATATGGTCTGTATATCGTATTCGAAGATTCCTGACAAACATTGAGTATAATCTGTTTATATTTCGGCTATTCGAATATAAGTTAACAGGATAATTACAAAACAAAAATGGCTACGTGGGTAAAATTAGTACCCATATTTAACATCCATGGAGTAGGTATCTGACAAAACTTCTGCCGTATCAAACCAACAGGGATTTATCTCTCGACGGCGCATTAAGAAAACATGTAAACGCAATATTACAAGAACGTGATGAAGTAAATATATAAAACTAGCAGCTACCCGCACGTCGTTGCCCGCGGCATAGCATCCAAGAAGAAAAATTAGCTTTCAACTTAAGTCTAACCTCTCCCCGATATGACATGGGTATGTTACGCAGCATCAAGCAAACATAAAAAATATGTTTAGAAATTATCAAAAATAGCATAAAAACAATTTTTATAGCGCACTTTTAGAAATATTTAGATTGTTACAAAGGTAAAAATATGATAAGTCCGTAGACAAAACTCAGACGATCATTTCGAGGTTGGATTTCCTTCTTTTCGTCATAATAAGATTTGAATCGCTGTTTAAAATCAGATTTAAACAACGAAAGGTATCGCATATGCTATGCATATAACAGCTCTTGCTATTTTCACATGCGCAATTTAAAATTTTAGCGCATGCACGGATAAATTAAAATCGGAATTATGAAATCCCCCTTTTTATTTTGATACGATTTTAATGTACTAAAATCTTCCTCAATAAATGCTCTACAAGATGGTATAAATATCTCCAATATCCGTTGACTATTTCTCGAGTTTTTGAGGTTCCAACATACAGACGCTTTCAGGAGACTTCATTTTATTCTATGTATGGATTTAATATTGGATTTTGTGACAAGAATTGCAATTTGTAACACATTTTTCTAAAATCGGTTGCGAAAATGTGTCTAAAATACATATTCGATTTTGGGATACTATTAAACGCAGGCCATTGATTAATCTCCAAGAATGACACAATAAATTCAAAAAAAAAATTCTCTTCAAAAATTATTATTTTGTAACTTATGTCCAAGATGCCATGTAAAGTGTTTTCTCTGTCATGATAAACTTATTAGAGATTCTACGTGAAAAGTAGGGTGAAATCTTCCACTGTTATTTTTCCTTTCATCTCAATATTTTGTTTACTTTACCATGAGAAAATAAACAAGAAATCAATCTGATAAACTACAAAACGAAAAGAGCAAAATTGATAAAAATTTGGTGCACAGATTTGACATCTCTAACGCAGACATATTTCAAACGCTGAGCTAGATCCAACATTGGATAGTATGTTTGGCAATCTATGCTTTCGGAAATATGTAAACTTCATAATACAACAATGCAATAATTAAATATATCAAGCTCAGCAAATCATTTTGTGACGCCAAGTGTAATTTTGGTCCAAATCTTTCTTACAATTGGTTGAGAATAAATACAGATTCAATTTTCAGATACAATTAATAATCATCAAAATATTCGCCAAAGGAAAACAATAATTTCAGCACAAAGGCGAAATTGATGGCATTGGAGTCCAATTCTTTTGTAACCTTTTTACTCTAATGCCATGCAGGGCACTTTAATATATGGCATATTTTTTAGAAAGTATGTGAAAACGCCTTGATAATAACACACCGCTAGTTATGCAATAAAAGAGAAATATTATTTCACTTTATATTGATTGTTTCTTAAAATTTATTATGTGGTTATTTGAATTACTTTTGACGTGTAAACATGATTTACGGAACGCTTCGAGTGAGTGACTTCAAAAAATAAATCTTGTAACTAATTGCAAAAACACAACCAGAATTCATTGTATTTCAATCTACATCTTAACACGTCACAATTCATTGTGAAGTTATTTCTGACAGTTGAAATAACTTGTAACTTCTTCTAAATTTATAACACTCATTAAGATCGGAAAATCGCCAATTTCATAACACACTCGGTGAAAAAGCAATCCAGCCGCTACAGATTCAGTTTAACTAGAATGGTCAGCTCTTCCATCTAAAGTCTAAAAAGAGCATTTCTCACTGGAAATAAGACCGTTTAGTAAGATGCAATAAGCTAAAATTGTACTGGCGGTCGCAAATATTAAACTTCTTTTAACTGACGTCATCTTCCAAATAATTGTTATGTTATATGTCTGTGTATTTTGTCTCTTGTATGTTTCTTTCCAATAATGTAACAACTGTGTAACGTTTTTTTTTTTTAAATAAAGTCCACCTACATCTATACCAAACCGGAAAGGGGCCATTTGAGCCCTAGAAACGGAGGTGTGGTGGTGTTGAGTGTTGAGTGTGTTTCCATTCATAATTGTAAAAGGGAATTTTGTAATGTGAACTACAGCATTCGAAATGAAAGAACTAACTAAATACTTAATTAACGTTTATGATTTCTTATGAAAGATACGAAAACAGACGTGCGCATTCAAATAACGTCATAAAATGATCAATTACTTGATAATATTATTTTTCTATCGACAAAGATTTATATTACTTTCCATCGAATTTAAATTTTTCATGGGTTTTTTTTCTTGAGATAATCACCTGTTTTCTCAAAGAGGCTTATATTATTAAAAAAGGATATGTATAATGCTCTAGGTGCTTTGGAAATATTCAAAGTGACTATTGGTCATATTTTCAAAATATCAAAGATTTGAAGTGACTATTTGTCCTACTTCCGAAAAATCGACACATTCTTTGATTCATGGCTAACCACATGCCAAATAGTCTACATCTCTATGAAATATTGTTACTATTGTAAATGATAATGTTATTATATTCAAAAGCAATTTCTGCCTTTTTCTTTCGCGAAATGCACTATTTTTATTCGTATAAGAAAAATTGCTTTTTCAATTTTCATTCTATGTAAAATCAAAGTATCTGTGTCAAATTCTATGAGATGGGAGTAGTAAACTCTTCATTCGAAAATAAAATAAATTTGTATTTTCTTGTAGAGGGGAAGATGACAACTCAAAATTTGATGAAACAAGGTCATAAGATTAATTTCTATCACGACAAAGTTTCAATTTATATTTAAATTCTAAAAAATTACTAAAACTAGAATGGCAACTAAATGGGCATTTTTAAAAGAATAATTTAACTAAGCTTAAAACTTGGAAGGTATTTATAGCAACAATGGCTGTTATTCCCAGTTTCCATATTGTTACGTTTTTAGCGTAGAGGGTTCGGATTGAATGGACTTTATATGAGGACAGCACAAACAAATTTATTTACAGCTATTTACAGGTATATACAGGATGACTTGGGAAAAGTAAAACTTCAGAAAACACAGTCCAGCAATAATCAGTCACTTACAGCGTAAATACAAGTCTTACGCACAATAAACACGGTTTGCAGAACAGCTATAGTATAGCACAGCAACAGTCAATCACAGCGAGCTCAATAACACAGCATTAACAGCAAACGCAAACACAGCTCAAGCGAAAAGCTACAAGTAAGCGAAACGCTTCTCTTCTCAAAGAGCGAGATCCACTTTGAGCGATCGACTGCCAGGAAGAGGCAACCCACCTCTTATATAGTCGGGCGAAAGCGTGGCCGTGCTACGGCGGAAGTTCCGAGAGGCTTCCGCGGTAAGGGAGAAAAACCTCGGCGCAGCCAGACTTCTCTCGGGGTTACCAGAACATTCTTCTCGCCAAGTCAACCCGGCTGGCGCGGAGTATCCCGTGACGCGCGGCTAGCGTTTTCACCTTTGGCGTGCGTTTTGCTCGCTCGTAACATTGCCCCCTCCTCAAGGACTGCACGTCCCGGGCAGTACAGACCCAGAGCAGAAGACAATAACATAAACACAAAATTTCAGACATAAACATTGAAAGATAATTGACATAAAAAAAAACTATTTACAAATATACAGATAACATTTACATAAATGAGGAAACCATGGTTTCAACTAAGTATTTGATGAGTTACCATAATAAGGGGCTAGCCGGTCGTAATGTACTACTCTTGGTTTTGAATTCGGTGACTTCCTTATTCGAACCACGACGTCATTCAGTCTTTTCAGGACTGTATAAGGGCCTTCCCGGGAAGACTGCAGCTTCGGAGAGAGTCCCTTTCGTCGAATCGGGTTCCAGAACCATACCTTGTCACCTTCCTTGAATTCATGTCCGTTGGCTTTAGTGTCGTACCTGGTCTTCATCTTCTCCGTCGCTATGTTGATCCGATCTCGGGCAAATCTGTGTACGTCTTTTAAACGGGCCTGGAGGTCTTGAACATAATCCACAGGCGAAGAAGGCGTATTCGGAGGACACCCGAACAGAAGATCACAGGGCAGTCGGAGTTCCCGTCCAAAGAGCATCTTGGATGGTGTGAAGCCAGTCGTTTCGTGAACCGCGCTTCTATAAGCAAGCAGGAACAAGGGTAGTTTCTGATCCCAATCTTGTTGGTTCTTCGAAACGAAAAGAGAGAGGTTATTCAGAATAGTGCGATTGAACCTCTCTACCATGCCGTCTGATTGGGGATGAAGAGGTGTTGTCTGAGTTTTGTCGATTCGGAGGAGTTTGCAGAGTCCTTGACATACAGCAGAAGTAAAATTCCTCCCTTGATCAGAGTGAAGCTGAAGAGGTGTTCCAAATCTGGAAATCCAGTTCTGAAGTAAGACTTCTGCTACAGTAGTCGCCTCTTGATCAGGAATTGGGTAAGCCTCTGGCCACTTCGTGAAATAATCCATGACGACTAGAATGTTTCTATTTCCATTGTCCGTCCGGGGAAGAGGTCCCAAGATGTCAAAGGCGATTCTCTCAAATGGTGCACCTACATTATACCGCTGTAACTTACCACGACTGCGTGTTTTAGGTCCTTTACGGGCGTTACAGTCATCACATGTTCTGCACCATTCTTGAACATCATCTTTCAAGTTGTTCCAATAGAAACGTTCCCGGACTTTATGAATTGTCTTCATGACTCCGAAATGGCCACCTGCAGGACTGCTGTGTAATTCCTTCAGAACTTGGTTTATCCTTGATCGGGGAAGTACAAGTTGCCACTTAACTGACTTCCCATCTTCGGACTCCCATTTTCTATACAAGATGCCATTTCTAATTTCGAGTGAATTCCAGAGAGCCCAATAACGTTTAGTTCCAGTACTGAGACTTGAAATGTCCTGCCAGTCAGGTCTTGAATTGTTTGATTCCATAAATTCCATAATCGGTTTAATGTCAGGATCATTTATTTGTTCCCTGCGAACCTCTTCATCACTCCAGGGATCAGATTGAGGTGGAATGGCTCCTGCGATTTGGCGCACAGTTGGTGTAACAAGCCCATATTTCTTTTCAGCAGAGGAGCAATAGCGACAACCCTCGGAGCAGGGCTTTCTTGATAAAGCATCTGCATTTCCATGCAACGACCCTTTTCGATGTTTAATTTCAAAGTCGTATTCTTGAAGTTTCTGAATCCATCTGGCTATCTGACCCTCCGGATTCTTGAAATTTAAAAGCCAAGTCAGAGATGCATGGTCCGTTCGGAGCAGAAATTTTCTTCCATAAAGGTAACTATGAAAATTCTCCACGGCCTTCACTATAGCGAGCAATTCTTTCCTGGTGACACAATAATTTCGTTCCGGTTTCGAAAGACACTTGCTCCAATATGCGATGACACGTTCGTGGCCGTCGATTTCCTGAGACAATACTGCTCCAACGCTCTCATTACTTGCATCTGTATCCAGGATGAATTGTTTTTCAGGATCAGGATAGGACAGGATGGGAGCCGATGTCAAGGCTTCTTTCAAGTCGTTAAATGCCTTTTCACATTCATCCGACCACAAGAATTTTTGTTTGTTTTCAGTTAACCTGTGTAGTGGTCTAGCGATAAAAGAAAACCCCTTAACAAATCTCCTGTAATATGTGCAGAGGCCCAAGAAGCTTCTAAGTTCATGCACATTTTCAGGGCGGCGCCAGTCTCTAACTGCTGACACTTTTTCCGGGTCTGTTTGGACGCCCACTGCAGAAATTATATGTCCAAGGTAGCTTACCTCATGACGGAACAAACGACATTTAGATGGATTCAACTTCAAGTTGGCATCTTTTAATTTATCTAGAACCTTTCTTAGATTACAAAGATGCTCTTCAAAATTCCGTCCGACTATGATGATGTCATCAAGATAAACGAGGCAAGCTTCTGGAGTAAGTCCTTTTAAAACTGTCTCCATTAGGCGTTCAAAAGTTGCTGGCGCATTACAAAGGCCAAAAGGCATGACCTTAAATTGCCACAGTCCATGTCCTCCAGTTGTGAACGCTGTTTTCTCACGATCGTCAGGATGGATCTCCACTTGCCAGTATCCACTCTTCAGATCGAGAGTGGAGAACCACTCGTTCCCGGAGAGTGTATCTAGTGTGTCATCGATTCGGGGAAGAGGGTACGAATCTTTCTTCGTGATGTCATTCAGTCGCCGGTAATCTACACAAAATCTTGTAGAACCATCTTTCTTACGGACCAAAACGATGGGAGAGGCCCAAGGACTAGACGAAGGTTCAATGACGTCCTTTTCTTGCATGTCATTTAACAAATCTTTCACCTCTTCCACTTTGGCAAATGGCAATCTTCTGGCGTTCTGTCGTATAGGAGGATGATTTCCAGTATTGATTCGGTGTTGCGTTAACTTTGTTCTGCCAACATCATCAGATGTTTGGGAGAACAAGTCTTTAAATTCATCAATAACTCTTCCTGCAGCAACTCTTTGCTCTTCCTCCAATTCAGTGTCTTTAAGTAATTCCAGGCTCAAAAAGTCGGAAGACTTCTTTGATGTTAAGTGGGAATTCTTCTCGATACAGGTAACTGGAGAGCATTTGGCTAGAACGTCACCCTTCTTAATTAATTTTGATTTATTACTAACATTGATAACCCTGACGGGTACATTCTTTTTCGAGAGATCTACAAGACTGGAGGCCACCATCGTTCCACTTGGAAGACTCCCGTCGCTGGAGAATTCAACAACACCATACCGGAAATTCTCCGTTTCGCCAGTAGATCCCTCTAAAATTATTTCTCTTCTAGCTGGGATGACAAAGTCTGTTGAAGCCACAATCTGATGGCATGGATTTACTCCTCCAGAACCTAAATGGAAAAGAGTTACGTCTTCCGATGTGGAGTGCAGGGAGTTATTTTTAAAGTCAATCACAAAATCATATTTCTTAAGAAAGTCCAGTCCAAGTATAAAATTATCTGTAATCTCCGCTACATAAACAGCATGGTCATAAGTAGCATTTCCAAATCTTATCACAATATTCATTTTTCCAATAATCGGGATTTTGTCACCAGTGACTGTTTGGAGGGTGACGCAGGGCGGTGTCCAGAGAATTTTCCTTCCGAGTTGCTCTGCAACATCTCTTCGCATGATAGTTACGTTGGCTCCTGTGTCAACGATCATTCGGCAGGGAGCTCCGTTGATGAAGGCTTCGACGAATAATCCATTTTCACCGCCACTTCTGGAAGATATCTGTAAAACTCCAAAATGGGGCTTTTCTTCATCTGGCAACCTCCGCCCCGCGAGACCGCCAAATTCTAGTTTTCCTGGTTGTTTTGAGAAGAGTCTTTAGCCCGTTTATTTAAGCGGGCTGAACAATTCCTTTGGACATGGCCCTCGTCGCCGCATTTCCAGCATTTCACAGTTCTCTGGCCATGTTTGTTGGGCCTCTCATCTCCTTTCCGGATAACCTGGCAAATTGTTTTTACCACTTCAGCTAGATTTTGCATCGAAGAGTCTGATGCATCTTGAACTGTAGCACCTCTTACTGAGTGGCGATCCCTCCGTGAAGCTTGCTGAGCTGCTTCAAATTTCATTGAGTAAACCAAAGCTGATTTCAAGTCCTTCAATTCAGCCATTCGCAGGGACTTTTGTATCTCTGGATCCCTCACACCGTCGATGAAATACTGCAGGGCCAGTGTTTCCCGTACCTCGGCAGGACAGTCGGAGAAGGCAAGATGGGAGAGCCTCTCTACATCTGCTGCAAGCTCTTGCAGGCTTTCATTCGATCTTTGTTGCCGGGTCTTTAACTGAAGACGGCTATAGTCCTTGAGGCACTTTTCTCCGAAGCGCAACTCCAGAGCGTTTGAAAGAGCTTCAAATTCCAGATGTTGATCTTCAGGAACAGTCCTCAAAATATCAGCAGCTTCAGCCCGTAGTGATGCAGCCAGTTGACGTGCCTTCGTGACTGTATCCCAACCATTGGCTTCTGCGACGATGGAGAATTGAGTCTTATAAACTTGCCAAGATGTTTTTCCGTCGTACGTGGAAACTTTAATGCTTGATTTAGGAATAGCAGGTCCATAATGAGATATTTCGGGCTCTCGAACATTCGAGGATTGGTTTTCAGTTTTTATCTGTGCACTTTCCATTCTCTTAAATTTTTCTTCGACCTTCCTCTCCATTTCTTGTTCAAATGTTTTAAACTTTTCGTCCACTTTTTCAAATTTCTCTTCAAAACTCTGTTGAATGCTACGAATCCTTGCATCGTTCTCTTGAACCTTTTCCGCCAAAGCATCCACTTTGTTGTTGATTACTTCGATAATATTCGCTTGGCCTTGTTCTATCTTCTTCTCCATATTCTCTTGGCCTTGTTCT